>JAPEBW010000027.1:0-128009 GCA_027405785.1 Ophiocordyceps robertsii | reverse complement strand
CGGTTTACTTTATATACTATAGATAGTATAGTTAAAGATCTTTAAAATTAGCTTAGAGAACTAAGTATAAAGTAGCTAGCTATACCTTTAAAAAATAGATAAGCTTTTTACTATTTCTAAACCCCTATATACGTTTACGTATAGTAATTAGTCCGTTATACCGGCCCGACTAGCGGTATTTAGTCCGTAGTACCAGCCCCGACTAGCGGTAATTAGTCCGTAGTACCGGCCCCGACTAGCGGTAATTAGTCCGCGCCTTATCCCCTTATCCTTACGCCGTAAGGCATAGTATAAAACCTTTAAGTTTAAGCCTTTATATAAACCTACGCCGCTTTTTATAACCGCGCTTAAGCTAATAAGCTTTACTTAGATTATAGTACTATAAAGAACGGCTTATATTACCCTCTTTAAACGCTTAACTTTAACGACTTACCCCTTAGCCTTATATTACTATATAGTTTAAATAGCCGCTTTTATAGCAACTTAGCTATACCTCCCGCTTAGCTTTTATAGTTTAAGAGCCCTTCTTCTTTTTATATTTTTTAAAGCGTAGCTAAAAACCTTTATTAGCAGAATAAATAGCTAATACTTAATACTTTTAAGCTAACTAACCTTATTAAAGTTTTAAGATTTATAGTAAATATTATAGCTAGTATAAACCTACTTTAGCTAAACGATTAAAACAATATCCACGCCGTCTTTAACTATATATTTCAGGCCTAGCTTAATTAGTTTATAGCCGGGTTTATAATATAGTTTTAAGCTATTATAAAATCTAAACGGCCACGCCTAGACTACTTACTTTACTCTTAAGGAGCCCTATAGAACCCCGCGATAAGAACGCTTAAAGCACGCACTACGAAGGCTCGCTTAAGGAGATACGATAAATATTACCGGTCGGACCCCGCTAAGGTTTTTAAGATATAACTATAAAAGGTAAGGAGCTTACTTAACTATAGTTTATAATATCTTTAACTATAAAAGATACTATAAAAACTACTAAGCGGATTCCGCTAGTATCTTTAAGGGATATTTAGGGATTTCCGCGGGATATCTTAACTATAGTTTAACCTTTTTTTAACTATAAAAGCACCTTAAAAGATATAGAATAAACTTTACCGCGATTTTTAAGGGATATCTAAGGATATTTAAGGGATTTCCCCGATTATAGTTTATAGTATTTTTAACCGGGCTTATACTTAGTTTATTAAGCGATTTTATAAGGATATCTATAGTTTATTTATATACTAATAATAAATAGAAGGATAGTATAGTTAAAGATCTTTAAAATTAGCTTAAAGAACTAAGTATAAAGTAGCTAGCTATGCCTTAAAGAATAGATAAGCTTTTTACTATTTTTAAACTCCTATATACGTTTATATGCGGTAATTAGTCCGTTATACTAGCCCGACCGGCGGTAATTAGTCCGTAGTACTAGCCTTAACTAGCGGTAATTAGTCCGCGCCCTATCCCCTTATCCTTATGCTATAAGGCGTAGTATAAGCTATTATAGTAAAGAATCCGTCTTACTTTTTTTATAGTTTAGCCTGCGTAATAAAATCCCCTTCTTAGTTTATAGCCGCTATAAGTTTTAAAACCTCTTTTAGTCTTACTTAGCATACGCTTTTCCCCTTAATTACTATGCTTAGCCTAGCTATATAAAGTTATATAAACGCCTTATTATAGTCTATCCGCCGCCTCTCCTTAACTAAGGTAAATAGCGATAATTAGGCCCGCGATATATTCCTTAACTTAATCTTATAATAGTTATTAATAGTAACTTATATAATTTTTAATAAGCCTAGCTTAATAAGATTCTATTCCGGCAATAGGATTATAATAATAAAGAGTTTCCGCCTAGCTATAAACTATACTAAGTTCTACTTATAGCCCCGCGAGGAATTTAAACGCGACTTAACTTTATTTTAAGCGATAAAGTTTTTCGGGTTAAATATCCGCTTTCTTAGCTATACTAACTACGCGCTTTATATTCTCGCTTTTAAGGCCTTTTTTATAAAGAGGGTTTTTCAGACTATTAAATACGTTAAAAACCTTAAAAGTAAGAAATTATATATTAAGGCTAGTAAGGACCTTATTATACGCTTTTAAGCGGGAATATAAACGTTTAATACCTTAATACTAACTATTTTTATTATAATTAGTAGAATAACTTAACTTTACCTTAATACTTTCTTAGTAGTTTAATATATATTTATTAGCGGAAAGGCGTAAAGAGTAGCGCCGCGTAAAAATAATAATAAGTTAAAGGGTTTAGCGATAAAAAGCAAAGGATAGATATAATAGCGGTAGTAAGTAAGAAATAATATCTTGCTTATAAGCGGCTTATTAAGCTAGTAAATAATATAGAGAACTCGGCGAGGGATTAAAAACGGTTTAAAAGGTAAGTAAGATAATAATATAAGATAAGGCCTAAAAAAGCTAATCTCTTATAATATTTCCAGCCGTAGGAAAAAAATATCCTTTAGTACTACGACTTTTTATAGTTTAATAAAGCGCTTAAACGTATGCTTAAAAGAGAGTTTAAAACCTTACTATAAACTCTAGCTATAAACGTTAATCGCCTTAATAAAATAAGAATATATAACTAAATAAGTAGTAAAGATTTATAATAAGGCCGTTTACTTACCCTCTTAAATTACTTAACCGCTATTAGCTAAATAGGCTAAAAGACTATGAAAAAAATAATAATATTATACTACTAATATTATATAAAAACGCTACTATAAAGATATTACTTCGCGCCCCCTTTAATTTATTTTTACTTTAACATAATAAGGACGTTAGCCTTTATTTCTTACTTAAAGAAGTTATTATGGAATTTAAGCGGCTATGCTTAAACTCCTTTCTTTACTTTTAAGGAGCCTTATAAAACCTTGTAATCAGAACGCTTAAAGCACGCAATACGAAAGCTTGCTTAAGAAACGAAACGGATATTATAAAACGGACCCCGCTAAGATTTCTAAAATATAACTATAAATACTTAAGAGCTTATCCGACTATAGCTTAAAGTATTCTTAACTATAAAAAACACTATAAAAACTATTAAACAGATTCCGCTAGTATTTTAAAAGGATATTTAAGAATTTCCGCGGGATATCTTAATTATATTTTAGCCCGTCTTTAACTAAGAAAGCACCTTAAAAGATATAAGATAGACTTTACTACGATTTTAAAGAATATTTAAGGATATTTAAAGGATTTCCTTAACTATAGTTTATAGTATTTTTAATGTAGCCTACGCTTAGTTTATTAAGTGATTTTAAAAGAATATTTATAATTTATCTATATATTAATAATAAACGGCTAAATAGTATAGTTAAATATCCTTAAAATGATCTTCAAAAACTAAGTATAAAGTAGCAAGATATACTTAAAAGAAGAAATAAGCTTTTTACTATTTATAAACCCCTATATATGTTTATATATAATAATTAGTCCGTCCCTTATCTCCGTATCCTTATACTATAAGGCGTAGTATTTACTATTTTTTTAAGTAAAAAGGCTTTTAACTAAATAGTTTTAAAAGTGAAAATAAACAAGCAATAAAAAAATCGGGAAATAAGAAGATAACTATCTTAAGATTGAAAAAAGGGCCTTAATTATAAAATAAAAGTATGGCTTTATTAGCTTAGGAAAAAAATAAGAAAGATATAAGGGTTTTAAACAACTTTATAAGAAATTAAAAACGTTAAATAAAAAAGAACAAATCTTAATAAAGTTAAGATAAGGGCGTTTTTCTTTAAAGTTATAAAAAAAGACTATTTTAGTGCTAAGATATATATAACCTTACTAGTTATAGCTAAGCTATAGCTATTAGTAAAATTACTAGCTTACTACTAACTTTATTATATAAGAGAAGAAGTAGTAGTTAGTATAGCTATAATACTAATACTAAAAGTAAAGTTTAAATAAAAAGACGCGGAAAAGAAATTTTATATAAATATATAAAAGAAAAAAAAATTAATAAGACTATTAAATTATAATAAGTAGAATTTTCTAATAACTTACTAAAAGTCTTATTCTTAAAATATATATAAAAAGAAGTTATTTATAAAATATAGTTAAACTACTATTAGTTATTTTCTATATAGATACCCCGTAATACTTAAAATATTACTACTAAAGAAATAATAAGTAAAGAAGCTAAGTTTTAAGAAAACCTTAAGCTGCTTTTTTTTAATTTATCTTTTATTAATAATAGCCGTATATAAAATGTGCTTTTTATTATATAACTTATTAAAGTACTTATTAAGCTAAGTTTTAAGAAAGGCTAAAGCTAAGCTAGTAAAAAAAGCTATACTAAACTATACTAAGTAATTACTAGTAAAGGATAAAAGTAAAAAAGTTTATAAAAAAAACACTTACTAAGAAAAGATAGTATTAGCTTTTATACTAATTTAAGTATATAAACTACTTAATACCTTTAAAGAAAGATATAATTTAAAGAACTATTTAATAAACATAAAGTAAGGCTTATTTTACTTTAAAAGATTTACTTACTTATAGTATAAAGATTACTTAGGTTTATAATCAAAATATGTTTTAAATTAAAAGTTTTTAACTTAGTTTTATATAAATTTAAACTTAGACTATAAAAGTTAAAAAGGTTTAGTATAGCTTTTAAAAAGCTAAAAGTTAACGTTTTAGCTTGCTAATATCCTTATAAAAAAGTCGTTATATCTTTTTTCTTACCTTTATATACTTAGTACTTAAAAAGAAGGTGCTTTTTATAGGTAATAGCTTTTAAAGTGCTTTATATATAGTTTATATAAGCTTAAATATTAGCTTTCTATAAAGAAATACACTTTTAAGAAATCCCTTGTTATTCTTCTTAAATGATTTATAAAGTAATTTTTAGCCTTAATAGTATACTCTTAAGTTCTTATTATTAAATAATAAAATATATTAACTAAGCTTTCCCGGTTATTTCTAAATAGCTTTTCTTATTCTTAATCGTTTAATTACATAGAATATTTAACAATTTAACACCCTAGACTTTCTTTATTATTTATAAAGAAAAAAGATACCTTAAATTAAAATAACTAACTAAACTTAGCCTTTAAATATCATTCCTTTTTAGTTTAGTCTTCTTTTTACTAGTCTTAATATATATAGCTTACGTTTTATACTTAATGTGATTTTATTATTATTTATACTTTATGTTAAGTGCTTACTATGTTTGCTTAAAACTTTGTGCCCTCTTTTCTATTTAAATATATTCTATATTAAGTCGTTTGTAAAGCAATGTAGCTTTATATTATTAAGAAATTTATTTACGTTTTCTAAAAAGACTTATTTTAAAGTAGTTTAATTTTTATTATCTTTTAATCCCTTTTTATATTCTATAAGTTGTTTTTAAGCATTTTGCCCTATTCTTTATAAGGTATATTCGGATATATTTAGCAGAAGGATTTAAAAGGAATATAAAGTATTTTTACTTATTATAAGTTAGGGTTTTAGTAAGAGCTTAAATATTAGTATAAAATCTGTCTAAAAAAAGTATTTTTTATTTTAAAGAAGTATAATTCTTTTTATATGTTTATTTAGCCTTTATATTAGTTTTATATTATTTTTTCTTTTTTACATTAGCTTTATTAATCGTTATATTAAAGTTCTCTTCTTATAGATATTATTAAAAAGATTTATAATATCTATATCTTAGTTTTTAATGTTAAAAGAAGTACACGTTTCGTCTTCTCCTTAATTCTTTTACTATGTCTAGATCTATTATTTATAAGGATATTATTTATATAATCTATTATTAAGCGGGTTTTAGTATTTACTGTATTTAATATTAAATAGCAAGTCTTAATAACTAAAATATATAATAAAGACCGTTATTAATAAATGTTTAAATAAGTAAATTTTTCTTTTTACTTAGGAATGTTATATTATCTTTCCTTATTAAAGTAAAGGTATTTTAAAGAGATACTTAGCGTATTACATTTAGGCTATTTTTAGGTATATAAAGGTAATTCTTTAGTATATAATATATATTCCTCTTAAAAAGTTTGAGATATAAATGCCCTACGTCTTTAATTAAAGCAAAAGACGATTTTCTTTTATTAATCGTCGTATATATATTTTAATTAAAAGAAAAAGAGGTTTTATATATATTATATATTTAAAAGCTATTATATTAAAAATAAAGTATTTGATATTTCAATCTTTTATTTTATTACGTTACTATTAACTTAGAAAATAATCTGAAAAGGGAAAAAGATACTTTAAAGATCTTATAATATATTAAATAGTATCTATTCTTTTACTTGAAAAAGTATATAATAAAAGTGTATATAATGTATATAAAAGAAAGTATAAAGGGTATAAAAGGTATAAAAAGTAAATTAAATATAAAGAGTATAAAGGGTATAAATAGTATAAAGAGTATTAAGGTTATAAAAGAGAGTTATTTACTTAAGCTAAGGAATTAAAAACATAAAGTATTTCTTTTAAAGTAAAAAACTCTTTAAAAGAGTAAAGCTTTTTTTTAGCCTATAGTTACTAATATTTTAAGAACTAAAACCCTCTTTAATAAAGAATCTTTAAAGTAAGGTAAAAGTATAAAACTTGTGTTATTTTTATTTAAATAGTCTTAAGCAGGACTAATTTAAAAAGCTATTTAAAAAAAAGCTTTATGTTAAAAACCTCCTAGTTTTATTTGCTCTTTATTTTTATTAAGCTAGAAATAGTTATTTATAGTATGGCAACGTTTTGTTTAATTCTTATAAGAAGCGGGTTTTTTACTATATTAAAGACGGGTTTTTTACTATATAAAAAAAGTCACTAATTTAAAAATAAGCCCTTTTTAAGTTTAATTCTTAAAAACTTATTAATTTAAAAGAAAGAATGTAATTTTAAAGTATAAGCTTAAGGATTATTTTAAAGAGCTTAATTATTTAAACACTTTAAAGTCTATATATTAATTACTACCTTAAGGATCTTTATTCCCTAAGTATATAACTTATTAAAAAGCTCTTTTCTTTAATAAAGTATGCTTTAGCTAAAATATAGTTTTAAAGGGTAATATTTAATAGTTATTTTATTAAAAGAAAGTAGAAAGTAAAGTTTACTAAGTTATAAAAGGGTTTTAAAGCTTTTTAAGCTAACTTTATAGTCGTATAGTGTTTTATTTATATAGGAGGACTATCTTTAACAATTAGACGTATAAAGGTAAGGGTTTCCGTAAATTTAAAGCGTAGATTAATAAAGACGGCTTTATAAGCCTTCTCTTAAATAAAAAAAGAATTTATTTAAAAGGACTAAAGTAAATAATTTAAAGAACCTTTTATCTTATTAAAATAGTAGTTATTTTTTGTCGCTATGTTTTTCTTAATGTTTAAAAGGTATTTCTTTATTATAGTAAATAGAAAAATATTAAAGAAAAAAGAGAAAAAACTAAAATAAAGAAATAAAAGAGTTTTAAAAGATATAAGTTAAAGAATATTATAATAAAGTTAGAAAAAGATAAAAATAACTATATTTAAAAGACCGTCTTTTATTATATAAGATAAAACTTTTAAGAGTTTTATTAACTAGTTATAAAAATCTTAAGAGTCGATTAGGAAAGTATTTATAAGTATAGGTAAGAGTAAAAAAAAAGAGTATAAAGGGCTTTTATAAAGTATATAGAAATCTAAAAGAAGAAAGCTATTTAAAAGAACATGCTTGTTTGTATAAAAAAAGAGCTTTAAAAGAATCCTTTATTTGTTAAAATTATCCTAAATAAGTAAGTATTAAACATATAGTATAAAAAGGAAACGAGAAGGTAAGAGGATTTATAAACTATATTGAAAAAGAAATAAAAAGGATTTTGTGAAAAATACGTTTAGTAGGCGTAATAATATTAAAGATAGAGAGGAATTTAAATAAAATCTTTAAATTACGTAATAGTTTAATTATATAAAGGTTAAAAAACTATTAGCAGGAGTTTAAGTAAATCTAGCTTAAAAAAGGCTAATCTTATAACTACTAAAAGAGTAAAATAAATAAAGTATAAAGTAAAGGCCTAAGTAGTTTAATAAGTAGTAAAGCTTAATTTATCTAAGTTATATCTTACTATTAAAAGTTAGAAGAAGACTTAATTTAAAAGATTTAACTAAATAAAGTAAAGGTATTTTTATATATAGATTTCTTAAGTTTAAACTAAATAAAAAAAGAGAAGAAAAAGGTAAAAGAAAAGGAGGAAAATCTTTTTTATCCTTTTCTAAAGCTATTAAAAGGCTTTTATTTTATATGCTTTTATATACTATTCTTATACTTATACCCCGTATAACTTATATAGTTACTTAACTCCTTCTTAATCTACTAAAATTCCTCTTAGCTATCTTTCCTATTAATAATAAGTAATATACTAGCTATTACTTATTACTAGCTTCTTATAATAAATATCCTTATCTTAATACATTATATAAAGTTTTATGTTTTTTTAAAAGGAGGCCTTTTACCTAAGCTTTATATAAAGTATTAATTAATTATATAAAGTATTAATCGATTTATTTAATGCTAATCCCGTTGCTAGCCAAAGTTAACCTTATCTATATATCGCTATATTTAGCTTTTACCGCTTATATTTAATACTAGCTATTTTTAACTCTTAAGCTACATTTATTTTCTTTATAACTACTATTATTAACTTTAATAGTTATATACTTATAGCTAGTAGTATTTACTTTCCTTACTACCTTTTTTTATTTACTTATATATACTTTACTAAATATAAATACGTTTTTAGTACTTAAGATTATTATTATTATTTTTAAGTTTATGCTAAGGACTTAATCTAAGTTTTTAGAAATTTAATATTTATAAATAAGAAGGAAAAACTAAAGTGCTTAAGGTAAACCCTCCTCTTATTCGCGTTTAGTCCGCCTTATACAAGGTCTTATAACTTTATATAAAGAAAAGGGTTACGCCTTTAGCCGCGAGTATATCCCGCTTACTAAGCAGTTCGACGCGGCTTAGCTAGGCTAAGGCCGCCTTTAACTTAAGCGGCCCGCGGCTTAAAGCCTCGTGCCCTAAGCTTAAAGTATAAGTAGTAGTTTATCTTTTCTCTCCTTTTAGTCGTCCTCTTAGTATAAAGGCGGGAGGGTAAGTAAGGTTTTATCCCGCGCCTTTATTGCGGGTAGCGCGGCCTTAAAAAGTAGGCCTTCAAGCGGGCCCGCTTAATAAGGATTTAGCACCTTATAGTACGCGTATATTCTTAATTAAGTTCGTTATATACTTATACCGCTTAGTTATTAATCTTATACGCGATCTTAAGGATAAGTCTTTTAAGCACCGCGCGCGCCCGCGCCCTTTTTTTTACTTTTTAAAAAAGCGCTCGCCTTTTATACGCGCTTTTTATATATCCTTTACCTTACCTTTAACGCGTTTTCGCTTTTTAACCGCCGATTAGTTATTATAATCGCTACTACTATACTAAAGAAAAAGGTTACTTTCTTTAATCTTAATATAGGCCTGCTCCTTAAGCTACTAAGCCGGGATACTAAGAATAAGGACGCTTAAGCTTACTACGGCACCGACCGCAAGATCCCTTACTATATATATATAGGCCGCTTATTAAGCGACGATATACTTATAGTTTTCTAAGGCTATTAAAACTAAGCCTATATATATTTAAGTCGCGACCGCGGTATATATATACGTAATTTAAGTTACTAACCTTATCTTAGCTATCTTTATAAAAGTATATATTGCTTATATCTTTAATAATCGCTTTTATTTTTAAGTAAGTAGCTTTATATCGATCTCGCTCTTATTCCTTAGCTAATCCCCTTATAGCTTACCCTTATTAATAAGGATATAGCTTATAAGCTTTACGTCGCTTAAAAGGAGTTATATAAGTCCGGCAGGCCTATTAAGCGTTTTGCGTATATAAAGCTCGCCTTCGCGGCGATAAAGCTTTAGTAGCGCGCTAGCGCTATTATAGCGCGTGCCTTTATATTTAAGGCCGCCCTTAGCTTAGCCTTACTTAATAAGAATATTAAACTTCTTGCTTTTACCCTTAGCTACTTCGTTAATAATACGTATACGGCCTATAAAGCTAATACTAAGTTCGCTTATAAGCTTACTAGTACTATTATAGTTTTATACTAAACCGTTTACTTTATAGCTTAAGGTATAGCGAGTATAAAGAACGCGCTATTTATTATAGACGACTATCTTAGCTTTAGTAGCTATAAGGGCCGCGATATTATCCTTAAAGGACGTTTACTCGACTTAGACTTAGTATAAGCTCGCGCCGCCCGCGCGCCGCTTAAGCCTACGCCCCTTAAGATCCCCGTTATTTTAAAGGACTTTAAAGCTAAGGCTAAGGCTAAGAAGAAGGCCTAAGCTAAAGCTCTTATTAAAGCTTACGCTTAAAACCGCGCCGCTCTTACTTAAAAGCTTAAGTATAAAGGGGCGCTTAAGCGTAAAGGTAAGGGAAAGGCTATTAAGGCTAATATTATATCCGACTTAAGGGAGCTTAAGTTTAATATTAGCAATAAAAAGCTTAAGGAAAGGGAGGAGGAAGAGGGGGGCGATAATAAAGCTAAGACTAAGGACCTTAAAGATAAAGGTAGCCCCCCTCTTAGCCTTAATACTATCCTTACTATTTTTAATGCTAGTAGTAGTAGTAATAGCGGCGGTAGCGATAGTAGCGATATAACGGAAGACCCCGTTTTAATTTTTATTATGCCCGCCCCTAGCCCGCCTACTAACTATAGCGTACCTTCGACTATATAAAAGCGCGCTTATAGCCTCTTTAAGAGTAGCGGCTTTAAGGTTAACGACCTTATAGATACCGCTTTAAAGCGTGCTTATACTGCCTTTATCCTTAGCCCGGTAGACTAAGAAGAAGAGGCTAAAGACCTTAGCTTAAAGCTTAAGTACTACTAGTTCTTTGCTTATAGTAAGGCTAAGTCGCTCTTTCTTAGCTATCTTATAACGCTTAACTTAGGTTAGTCGACTAAGTATTATCTTAGCCGCCTTACTTAGCTTAGCTTTATACCGCCCCCGTCGCCCGCTCGCGCTATAGCTAGTAGCTCCTTAGTAGCGGGAACCTTATAAGCACTAAAGAAGATACCTTAAAAGGTTATAAATAAGGCGATATCTTCCTTATCTACCCCCGCCGCGACCTTAAGCCGTTATAAGCGTAGGAGGGGGAGGGGGAGGGCGCTTATTACCTTAACTTATAGCCGTAGCTAAGCTAAGCGCCCTCGCGGCACTCCTTAATCCGGCGGGCCCCGCTATAGTGCTAAGGATAATAACGATAAGCTTAAGTACTAAGTAAAGTATAAGGGTCGTATTTAAGGGGGGTTCGCTAAGGCGTTAGTCTTAAGCGGGCTTATTTAAGGTCCTATATACTTAATAAGCGGGGGTAGGGGTTTTTTTTAGCGTTTTAATACTTTATAGTATTTATTATGTTAGTAAAGTATCCCCTTTAAGCTATACTAAGGGGGCGGTTTAATAAAGGTATACCCCCCCTTAACTAAGACTTAGTTAAGGCCCTTATATTCGCTGCCTCCTCCCCTTAATATAGCTATATTGCTAAGTTAAATTAATATAAGCGTCTTAAGCTTAAGAACTATTTTACTAAAATAGCCGCTATCTTTTATTTTTAAAGCTTTGCCCGCACCTCGCTTATATTACGAAGTCGCTATAGTAACTTCGCCCTCGCCTTACTAATAAGCTTATAACCTATTATCGCCTAGTAAATAGTATCTTATCGCTACTTATAGTTATAAAAAAGCGATACTACCTTAAGTATATTACGGCGGAATAAAAAGTCTTTAAGGCCTATTACTCCTATCCGCATTTAAGTAATTATAAAGCTTAAGTATTTAAGTAGCGCCTTATAGCAATTAAGCACTATAGCCTTATTAAACTAAGGCAGGAGGTTAGCGGGGTAAAGCGTAGTTAGGCGCTGCTTTATAAGCTCTTCCTTTAAGCTTTACTGTTTAGCTTATTCCTTAAAGAAGATCTCCTCTATCCTTTCCTTCTCTTAAAGCTTATTCATCCCGACCTAAGACCGTACCCCCCTTAGTACTTTTATAAGCGGTAGTCTTTAAGGTATAGGCCGTCTTTATCGTTATCTATATTGCCGGAGTAGCCTCGCTATTAATATAAACGCGTATCGAATTTAGTTTAAGATTTTAAAGTCTTTTAGTCTTTTAAGGGCATTAGCTATTCTTGTATTAAGGTAAAGGTTAATTAGCGGGACTTAAGTTTCGGCTTAAAGCTAGTAAACTAAGGTAGCTTAGTAAGCCCCCGCGATTATTTAAAGGTAAGCAGTTTAATCCCGCGCTAACTTTATAGCTATCTTAAAAGGCTTTTTACTTACTAAGGTTATCTTATAAAACGTAATTATAGTATATAATATAAAGGACTAAATAACTTTACTATAAACTTCTTAAGCCTTAAGTAAGGTATACTCTTATATAAACGCCGCGATCTTTATTAAGGCTAGGTTTTGCTTCTTAAGCTTAGCGCGTAGATTATTAAGGTATGCTTTTTACCGGAGATTATAGTCTACTTATATCTTAAGGAGCTTAGCGTCTTAAACTAGCGCGACTATCGCGGCCCTTAAGTAGATAAGGGTTATAATCGCTTTATATTTTCTTATAAAGTAAATAAGCTCGCTTTTTAAAGGTTTAAAGTTAACTGCGAACTCCTCCGCCTATATAGCATATATCTCCTAGGCCGCCTTAAGCCGTGCTATTATTAATCCCTCCTTAAGGCCGGCGCTAAGAATATTTATATTATTAATAAAGCTAATAATATAAACTTCTTTTAGCTTTTTAAGCTTTTTATAAAGCGGTATTATATAGTAAAAAAATAGGATTAAGGATAGTAATAAGCTTTAAAGGACCTTAATAGCGATTTATATTAATATAATTTTTTTTTACTAAAATAAAGGGTGAAGTAGCGCTTATTTATAAAGCTATATACTAGCCTTATAAGCTACTTAGGGTAGCCCCGGAGGGTAAGCTCCTTTAAGAGTTTTTTATAGTTAACTATATTAAAGGCCCCCTTAATATTAAGTTAAAAGAACGATATAATCCCTTTTTTAGCTTACGTTATATATATTAGTTTTATTAGTTAAAGTATCGCCGCCCTTATAAACCTCTCCTTCTTATTTTTAAACTACCCTTTAAGCAAAACCTTATTCGCCTTTATTATAGCCGCGAGCCTTAAAGCTAAAATCTATTTTAATACCTTACTTATCGTTAGTAAGAGGGAAATAGGCCTTTACCTTTTAGTAATACGGTATACTTTAAGCTTCTTCCCTAGCTTTCCTAGCACTAATATATTTACGGTTTAAAACTAGGTTAAAAAGTATAAGGTCTTTATATAGGCCGTAAAGATTCTTACTAGCTTAGCTAAGAGCGTAGGCCGCAAAGCTTAAAGAAGCTAAGTAAGATCTTATCTAAGCCCGCCGCCTTTTAGCTTACTATCTTACTTCTTGCTTAAGATATATCTATAAGGTCGATACGCCTCTTAATAAATATCTCCCTCTTACTTACGGGACGGGGGGGTCTTAAAAGCGTCTTAGCCTTAGCTAAGAAGAAACATTCCGCTAAAAGTCAGGCTTTTTTATCGAAGTCGGGGGTTAGTTAGTATTCGTAGCCCTTACTAATAAATAGCAGTAAGTACGCTAAGTTTAGGGGTAGTTTATTATATAGCCGCGCTTACCGCTTAACCTTTTATAATTTAGTATTATTAGCGCTAATCTCCTTAAGGAAATCTTTTTAGTGCTGCCGCCTCGCGTTATATATAGCTCGCTTTTAAGCCGAAGTCGCGCCTTATAGCGCTTCTTAATTCGCTTTAGTCCGGTGCCCCTTATAGTATCTTTAAGCCTTTTTCGCTATCCGCATAGCTTAAGTCGCTTTTAAGGTAAACTAAGAGTTTCCCCTTAAGACCGCTTGCTTTTAGTAAGGCACCGTCGCGTAAGCGATCTTATTAAGGTCTTTATATAAGCTTTCTATTTCCGTATTTATCTCTTACGGGCTACGGAGCATAGGCTATTATAATCTAAGCCGGGATAAGGCCTCCGCCTCGGCCCTCTTTATTATAGAATCTAGACAGCTACGCTTAAACTCCTTACTTTACTCTTAAGGAGCCTTATAAAACCCCGCGACGGGAGCGCTTAAAGCACGTATTACGAAGGCTCGCTTAAGGAGATACGATAGATAATATTAGTTAAACCCCGCTAAAGTTTCTAAGATATAGCTATAAAGGCTTAAGAACCTATTTAACTATAGTTTATAATATTTTTAACTATAAAAAACACTATAAAAACTACTAAGCGGATTCCGCTAATATCTTTAAGAGATATTTAGGGATTTTTGCGGGATATCTTAATTATAGTTTAACCCGTTTTTAACTATAAAATAACCCTAAAAGATATAAGATAGACTTTATTACGATTTTTAAAGGATATTTAAGGATATTTAAGAGATTTCTCTAACTATAGTTTATAGTATTTTTAACTAAGCTTATACTTAGTTTATTAAGTAATTCTATAAAGATATTTATAGTTTATCTATATATTAATAATAAATAAAAAGATAGTATAGTTAAAGATTTTTAAACTTAACTTAAAAAACTAAGTATAAAGTAGCTAGCTATACTTTAAAAAAAAGATAAGCTTTTTACTATTTCTTAAACCTTATATACGTTTATATATAGTAATTAGTTTATTATACTAGCTTAACTAGCGGTAATTAGTTTATAGTACCGGCCTTAATTAGCGGTAATTAGTTTATAATAACGGCCCCGATAAATAGTAATTAGTCCGCGCTTTATCCCCTTATCTTTATACTATAAGGTATAGTAAATAGTAATAATTCTTATTTATTTAAACGGAAATCCCTTAAATATCCGCAAAGCTAAAAGTGACTATATTATATAATTAAGTACTTATCTTATAAGAAGTTAGATATTAAATAATATTTTCCTTAGTAAGAAGCTCTTATTAGCTTTTAAGTTTAACCTTAATAATAAGAACCTTTTCCTTAACGCGCTTATAATAAAACTTTAAGATAAGTAAGCTATAAAAGCAGAAAAGGCCGCGGCCTACTAAGTATACCGGTTTAATAATCTCCTTTACCCTTTTTAAGGTATTATACTATAATAGCTTATAAAGCTAAATAGGATATAAAATAACTCTTACTTAGCTAAGCTAAGACTATCACTTTTTAAGAGGTAATTTACATTTAAAATACTAATAAAGAATAGATTATAAAACGATAAAACCTATATAACTAAGTAAACTAAATTTAGTATTACTTAAACGGATTTATTATTGTTAAAATAAAAAAAGTAAGAATAAGCTAACTTTAAAACTATTTAGCTCCCCGCTTACTAAATACCCTCCGGATTAAGCCTATAATAAAGTTACTCTTTCTTTAAAATAATAAGCTTAATAGATATTTTTACTATATACTATTAATAAAGTTTAGTTTATAAGCCTTAACCGGAAATCCGCTTTAAAGGATACTTAGTTGTTTCTTATTTTAGTTTTACCGATTAGCCTTATCCGCTATAGCCGCGCTAACTAAGGCATTTTCTAGACTTTTAATTAATAAAAATAAGCCTTTTACGCTTAAGGCCTTATAGTTTACCGGATTTTAAGACGTGTATAAGATAAAGCGTTAAGCGCTTAGTAAGAGCATTAAGACTTAGACCTTAATAATAAGCGATAAAGACGCGGTAAGCGATACTCTTAATAAGCTAAACTTATCTATACTTAGCGTATAGATACTAAGACTAAGTATAGCTTTAAGCCCTTTAATAAGAATAGTAGTAATATTAAATAATTAATTCCTTAGTCTGCTTTAAGTACTAAGAAAAGAAGACGCGCTTATTAAGCTTTAAGAAAAACCTTAACTATAAGCTAAGGATAAAAGGAGATTAAACCTATTAAAACCGCTAAAAGTATCCTTTAACGAAGTCTAAGAAGATAATAAGGTTAGTACGTTTTAAGAAGTAAACCGTTTTATTAACTTTATCCGCTAAAATGCTAGTAAAGGCAAGGCTTATATAGATAAACTAGCTATTTTATTACCTTCCTTTTTTTTAAGTAAGTATACCGGAATAGTATTCCGGAGACCTCTTAAAACTATAATAAAAAGAACTTAGCGAGCCCGATATTAAATTAAGTTAATAGATCTTTACCTTATAAAAACGGTTTAAAATCCGCTTTAATATAGCGATATAAGTACTTAATAAAGAGCACTTTACTATTTAAGATATAGTAATAAGGTCTAACTTTAAGTTTTAAATATCGCGCTTATAATATAAAGCTAAGGCCGCGCTTTATTAGCTAAACTACTTTATTATAGTAATCTATTAAAAGCTAGATATTTATTTATAAGAATCCTTATAACGTTTAGTAAGAAATAAGGATATTAATAGATTGATTAATAAATATGAGGAAATTCTTCCTTAGCTATAAGTTAAATATACTTAAGGATCTTAAAAGTACTTATTAGTGTAAAAGAAATAGGTTTAACTTATAAAAAGGCGAGGGCCGATTAGCTATACCCCGTATATACTTAAAGAATAGTTTAAGACGCCCCGGCTATTTATTAAGGGCTCGCTAAGGCCTTAGCTTACGTTTTTAAACCGCTTAATAAAGGCGGATATATTATAGGCCTTATAGCGTTCTTAAAGTTAAGGGAGAAACCTATTTAAATAGCTAAGGATATAAGCTAAGGTCTTCCGGCTTAAATAAGAAAGAACCTTTAAGACTATATACTTATTAATGCTAAAGCTAAAGTAAGTATACCTTATAATTAAGGAAGGAACTATAGTAAAGACCGATAACTTTTTAAAGGATAAAGAGTACGATATAGAAAAAGCTTAAACGGATACTAATAAAAGCTTAAAGGAAACCGTAATTTATATTATAGTAAACTTAGTTTAAGAGACTAACAAAGTATACGGATTTTATAGTAAAGTATTCCCTTTAAAGAATAAGCTTTACTAATATATTAAAGATAAACACCCCCTTAACCTTAGCTAAGATCTTATTATATAAAAACGTAGCTTAGTATAGTAAGTAGTTATCCGGAAGCTATAAAGCGTTTTAATAGTTAAGGCTTCTTTTAATATTTAACCATTTAGCCTTAATAAGCTATTACGATTTACCTATATACGCTTATTAGTTTATAGAAAAAAAGGGCCTAAGATAAGCATTAAAGCCTATATAGATATTAAGGTAGACTAAAGCTTTATTTAAGCTAACTTAATAAAGACCTTTTAGGATATAACTATAAACTCCTCTTAATAAATTCTTATTAAAGGAGTAAGAAAGATAGCTACTATAAAATAAGTAGAATTTACCGCGTAAATACTAAGAAAGCTAAACGGTAGCCTCGCAGTTATAAAGGTAAAGGTTAGCGCTAAAATAATAAAACGCTTTATAGCTAATATATTACTTAGCTAAGATTTTTTAGTTCCTTATTAAGGGGACCTTATTAACTTTATGTAAGTCTTATTAATTAGGGCTTATAAAGGGATTAAAGCTAAAGTTAAGATAGTCTAGCTAAGACTAGCGATATATAAATAAAGAATTTACTTAATTACTATAACGATTTTAGCTAGTTTTAGCTACGTCTTACTTATATAGGTCTCGGCGCCGCTATTAAGGCGTAGTATAATATTCTTCCTTAATAACCTTAAGATTGCCTAGATAATAATATAGGAGTATAAGAGCTTTATAGCGAAAAACAATTTTAAGGAACTACTAGTACTCCGCTAAAGCTAAAAGGTAAAGATAATTACTAACCTTAATAAGTAGTTTTAGCTATATAAAAAGATCGACGCGACTACTCCCTTAATAAAAGTCCTTATAAAATATTAAAATAAAATAGACTTTATTAAGGACTTCTTATAAAAAGATCTTATAGTAACTATAAGCTTAAAATCGGCCGAACTAAAGACCTACTTAAACCTATAATTAATAAGGGCGTCCGGATCTACGCTAAGAACTTAAAATACGTATTAAAGGTTTAAGATATCCTTTAATCGTTTTCCCGCCTTTAAAGGGATAAAGAAGTAGTATATATAAACGAATCTAAATATATATATATTCCCTTAATAAAAGAATAGCAATACTAATAAATTATATTAAGATTATACTTATTAAGTAATAAGGATAAGAAGGTAGTAAATATAATATTCGGCTAACTAACTAAATAAGACGATTAAAACGAGTTTATAAGCCGACTTTATTTATAGCGTTAGTATTTATAGTATAAAAGATAGTAAATAGAAAAGAAAAAGGATAAGTGATTATAGACTTATAGGGGATTAATACTATTATTACCTTAAATGCTTACTTAATGCCTTTATAAAGCAATATAATTCAACGCTTTTAAGGAAAAAAGTTTATTAATATAGTAAACGTATAATCGTTTTTTTACTAGTTTTTAGTTATTAAGACTACTAAAAAAGGTTTATAGTTATAAGCTATCGTAGGCTAAAAAGATTATTAATAATACTTATAGGCTTTAAGAACTTCTTAGTATACGTTAAAAGGTTTATCGATAACGTCCTCTATAAAGACTAAAAATACGCGGCGGCTTATATCGATAATATTATTATCTACTTTAATATAGCCGATAAATACCTTTAATACTTAGAGGTAGTATTCCGCGCTTTTTATAACTATAATATTACCTTATCCGGATTAAAGTCCTTTTTAGCATACCTATTTATATAGCTCTTTAAATTCAAGGTAAACGCTATAATCTTAATAAATATAAATAAACGCGTGCGAGCTTTAAAGGATATTGCGTTTTAAAGAACTTTTAATAGCTTAAGAAATAGATTGGCCTTATTAAGTAGCTACGCTATACGGTCTTATATTTCGCTAAGGAAGTGGACGTCTTATAAAGACGAAAGATAAAGCTACTCCGGGTAAGATAAAAAGAAGGAGTCCCTTTAAGGGGCTAAGGATAAGCTTAATATACCGCAAAAGCCGCTTTTTAGCTTACTTTAAAAGAAAAAGAGGCCTTCGTAAATCGAACTAAAAAACTTACTAAGCCTTAAACAATTTACTACTTTAACCCCGCTTAATAACTATTTATCTAAATCGATATATCTTAAGGATATAAAGTAGCGGCTATAGCTTTTTACTTAAAAGAAGGCACGGAATACGATAAAAAGACGCTATTAGCTTAAACTAAGGTTTAGCTTATTATATACTTAAGCCGCGCCTTTTAAAGCGGAGAGCTTTAATATTAGCCTATAAAGCTTAAAGTAGCTAGTTTAGTATAGGTAGTTTAAAAGTTACGCACTATAGTACTATCCGTAAGAACGCTATAAGTAGTTATCTTTACCGACTATATAAGTACTTATAGAATTATATACTAAAAATCCTTATTCTTTACTAGCATAAAATCTAATAATAAGCTAGTCTTTATATCTTAATACTTAAGCTAATTCCCGCTTTAAGTATACTATATCTTAAGTGTTAAAAACGTTATGCTAAACGCTCTTTTATATTTACTATATTAAGACGATAAGCCGGTATTCTTAAACTAAAAAGGGGAATTAAAACGTATTTAAGAAGATAAAATAATAAACTACGTATTTCTTTATATAAAAGCATTTATTAAATTGCCGCTTCGCTAGAAAATAATTAATGGATATATAAAGGATATATAGTAAGTAAAGATTCTTATATATCTTAGCGATAAGGATTATATCCTTAAACTCCTCTTTCTTTAGTTATAAGGGTTGCTATACTTTATAAAAAACGATAGACGCTAGAGACTATATATCCCTTAAACTTATGCTAAGGAGATCGTCGAAAACGCTTACGCTAAATTCTTTATACCGGCCGTACTTATATATAGTAAGATCTATTAAAAAGCTCCTAAATCCTATAGCTTAATTAATATATAAATAAGGTCGTAGATAGCAATAATACTTATTACTATAACTAAACTAACTAAGGTAAGATATTAAGGTAGCTTATCCCGATTTAAAGTCCGCTAGTTTTATATTATATAATAGCAATAAACTTTATTACTAAGCTCTTAGTAGTTTAAGCTAAGCATTTCTTATAAAAAGATACTATAAAGAACTTCTTTAATACTTTACTAACTATAACTAATAAATTCTTAAAGATATATCTCCTTATTTTAAGCAATAACTAGTTTATAGTAAAAGACTAAGTATAAGCGTTATATACTAAGCTACTTTATACTAATAAAGGGATTTTAAAAGGGATAATCTCTAACTAAGATATAAAGTTTACTTTAGTATTTTAGCGGACTTTATAGTAAGCTTTTAGATCGAAGCTTTTTATATTTACTACTTAGTACTTTTAAACTAACGGCCTATCGAAAAAGCGAAACTAATCTATAAAAGTCACGCTACGATTCTTTACTGCTATTTTCCTAGAATTATACTATACTAATACGCTAATCGCCTTTTAGTTTAGCCTTAATAATTCCTTCTCTTAAGGAATTTATATAGCCCTTAGTAAGCTTATTATAAGGATAAGAATAAATAATAGCCTTCGGTTTTTTAGTTACTACTTATACTTATAAAACTAAGAGGTCTTATAAAAAGAAGGTAGGTTAGCTATCGCTTATACTTAAGCCGCTATAAAGGATAAATATAATAAGAAATACTACCCGCTAAAATTTAAGCCTAGCGATTAAGTTTAGTTATAGCTTAGTAAGGGTTACTATATCGTAAATAGTAAACCGGTAA
Organism: Ophiocordyceps robertsii; assembly: GCA_027405785.1. NCBI lineage: Eukaryota > Fungi > Ascomycota > Sordariomycetes > Hypocreales > Ophiocordycipitaceae > Ophiocordyceps > Ophiocordyceps robertsii. The sequence continues at coordinate 107,273 of JAPEBW010000027.1, read as the reverse complement.
AGCTTTAAAAAAGACGTACTAAGCCGTTTAAAGTTACTGCTAAAATAAGATAGCTTATATACCGGTTAAATATAAAAAGGTCTTTTAATATCTATCTAGTCGTTTTAGTAGTATAACTACGCTTAGTAAACGAGCTAGCTATATACTTAAGCTTAGTTTAAAATAAAGGGATACCTTACTAAAATAAGTAAGAAGTAAAATAAATCTTATAAAGCCGTATAATAAAAAAAGGTAGCGGAAAGCTAAAAAAAGAGTTTTTTATAGCTTAAAAAGGCTAGCTAAGTAGCTATAATTTATAAGTAGACGAAAAAGCAGTCTTTTTACTAAAGATTATAAAAGTCTTCGAAAAAGCATAAAAGGAGTTAGCTACTTAAGTAGTTTAAATAAGAGTATAATACGCGGCTTTTAGAACTTAATATAAAACTCTTTAACTAAAAGAATAAAGCTATTAAGCTTAAGCATAAAACTTAAAGGCTACTATAAGTTATAAAAAACTTTAACTTACTACTCTTAAGGTAATTAGTTATTTTAATAATAATATACCGCTATTTACTTTTAGCAATAAGGCCTTTTTAGCCTTATAATATACCTACTTAAATTCTCTCCGCTGCCCGCCCTCTCTCTTTTCTTTTCTTCTTTTTATAACTATATTTCCCTTTACTACCGGCCTTAGCCCGCCGTACCTTATATACTCTTATATATATATAACCTTTTTTACTTTAAGCTTATAATCCTTATACTTTTATTCCGGGTCCCTTTATTGTTTAACGTCTTTTATAGCTAAAACTAGCTATTCCATAACTACTTCTTTAGCCCGCTCTTTTATAAGCCTTTATACCTTTAATACTAAGGATATAAGCGGGCGCTTAAGCTTTATAAAAATAAGGCGGCTATTTTCTATAGCTTTAAGTCCCTTATTAAAAGTTAAAACCTTTAAGTTTAAGCCTCTATATAAACCTATACCGCTTTTTATGTTTGCGCTTAAGCCGATAGATTTAACTTAAATTATAGCACTATAAAGAACGGCTTATATTACCCTCTTTAAATACTTAACTTAAATAACTCGCCTTCCGGCCTTATGCTATAACGTAGTCTAAATAGCCGGTTTCGCGGTATCTTAGCTATACCTCCTACTTAGCTCTTACCGTTTAGAAGCCCCCGCTACTTATATATTTTTTAAGGTATAGCCGGAAATGTTTATTAATAAAATAACTAGCCGATACTTAACGTCCTTAAGTTAGCTAACCTTGCTATAATCTTAAGATTTATAATAGCTACTATAGCTAGCGGAAACCCGCTTTAGCTAAACGACTAAAACGATATCTATGCTATCCTTAACTATATATCTAAGGCTTAGTTTAATTAGTTTTTAGCCGGGTTTTTAGCGGCGTTTTAAGCTATTATAGCTAAAACCCTATCTTGCTTTATATGCGGTCTAGCCTACGCTATAAAATCCCCCTCTTAGCTTATAGCTACTATAAGCCTTAAGGACTTATTCGGTCCCGCTTAGCAAACGCTTTTTCCCCCCGTCTTTACGCTTAGCCTAGCTATATAAAAGCGTATAAGCGCCTTATTATCGTCTATTAACCGTCCCTCCTTAACTAAAAGAGATAGCGATAATTAGCCTTTTAATATATTCCGCCGCCCGATTTTTTAAGAGCTGCTAATAGTAATTAATATAATTCTTAATAGGCCTAGCTTTATAAGCTTATACTCTAATAATAAGAATATAATAAATAAAAGTTTCCGCCTAGCTATAAACTATACTAAATCTACTTATAGGCCTATAAAAAGTCTAAACGTAACTTAACTTTAACTTAAGCTATAAAATTCTTAGGCTTTAATATCCGCTTTATTAACCGTACTTACTACGCGCTTTATATTCTTACTTTTAAGGCGCCCTCTATAAAAAGGTTCTTTAAGACTTTTAAATTTATTTAAAACCTTAAGAGCGAGGAGTTAAGCATAAAGGCTATTAAGGACCTTATTACCCGCTTTTAAGCGGGAATATAATCGTTTAATACCTTAGTGCTAACTATACTTATTAATATTAGCGGGATAGCTTACTTTTACCTTAATACTTTCTTAATCGCTAAACGCGTATTAGTTAGCAAAAAAGCGTAAGTAATAGCGCCGCGTAAGAAAGATAATAAGTCGGAAAGCTTAGTAATAAAAAGCAGGGGATAGCTATAATAGCAGTAAAAAGTAAGATATAATATCTCGCTTATAGGCGGCCTATAAAGCTACTAAGTAGAATAGGAAATTCGACATAGGATTAAAGAAGGGTATAAAGGGTAAGTAAGATAATAATATAAAATAAGCCTTAAATAAAGCTTGTTTTTTATAACGTATCCCGCTAAGGAAATTAAATATTTCTTAGCGCGGAGACTTCTTACTACCTAAGAAGTGCTTAAACGAATACCTTAAAAAAGAGTCGGAAACCTAAATATAAGTTTTAGCCGGACGCACTAATCGCTTTAATAAAAATAAAAATAGATAACTAAATAAATAATAAAGATTTATAATAAAGCCGCTTACTTACTATTTTAAGATACCTAGCTACTATTAGCGAAATAGGCCGAAAATACTATTAATATAGCGTAAAGACGCTACTATAAAGCTATTACTTAGCGCCCCTTTTACTTTATTTTTACTTTAAACTAATAAGGACGTTAGCTTTTCTTTTTTACTTAAAGGAGTTATTACGGAATTTAGATAGCTATACTTAGACTCCTTACTTTACTCTTTAAGAGCTTTACGGAACCCCGAGACAAAAGCGCTTAAAGCACGCACTATAAAGGCTCGCTTAAGGAGATATAATAAATATTACCGGTTAGACCCCGCTAAGGTTTTTAAGATATAATTATAAAGGCTTAAGAACCTATATAATTATAGTTTATAACGTTTTTAACTATAAAAGATACTATAAAAACTATTAAGCGGATTCCGCTTATATCTTTAAGGGATATTTAAGGATTTCCGCTAGATATTATAACTATAGTTCGACTTATTTTTAACTATAAAAGCACCTTAAAAGATATAGGATAGACTTTACCACAATTTTTAAGGGATATCTAAGAATATTTAAGGGATTTCCTTAATTATAGTTTATAGTATTTCTTACCGGCCTTATATTTTGTTTATTAAGTAATTCTATAAGGATATTTATAGTTTATCTATATATATATAATAAATAAAAGGATAGTAAAGTTAATAATCCTTAAAATTAGCTTTAAGAACTAAGTATAAAGTACCTAGCTATGCTTTAATAAAAGGATAAGCTTTTTACTATTTTTAAACCTTTATATACGTTTATGTGCGGTAATTAGTCCACGCCCTATCCCTCTATCTTTACGCCGTAAGGCGTAGAACTCTTTTTCTTTACCTTCTTTTACTTTAATATAGTAGATATCTCCCTTAGCCTTAAGCCTATCTTAAACAAGACTACTTATAAGATATAATTAGACCTTATAAGTTTTAGGTCTAGACTAATATACTAAGCTGCCGTCTCCGTTATAGTATATACAAGGTCTATTATACTATTCTTATATCTATAGAAGAAACGTATATATTTACCCCTTAGTATAACTAGTTCGTAGTACTTAAGATTACTTATAAAATAGTAATAATATAATCTATTCCCCCTTTTAAAGTCTTTTTAATCTTAAAAAGAAAATATAATAGTTTTTAAGAAACTCTACTTTAAAGGGAGTATTTATTTAAGTTTCTTTTAAAGAAAACCTTAATTTTATGCTTTTTAGATCTTTTTTAAAATTAATAAAGAAAATCTTATTCTTAAGAGAATAATACTCAGTCGTATAAACCTTACTATTTAGTATATTTCTTCTTAAGTTTCCGTTTTCTTTTACTATTATAAGATTATAAAGAAATCTTAACTTAAGGAAGTTAATATCTTTACTTTAAGAATTTAGTTAATTTAATTCCTTAACGCTTCTTTAAGTATTTCTTAAGTGTTTTACTAGTTCTTAAGTCTTAATTATACTAAGATAATCTTTTTACTTTGTTAAATAAAAGTATCTCTTATTTTTTATTTTCTTAGTAAGTATAGTTTTTACTCTGTATTTACTTTCTTAAACATGTTTTAAGTTTAGCTCTGTTACTAAATTAGCTTTTTATAAATTCGGCTTAAATAAAGTAATATATAAAAGATAGTATATAACTATAAGACTTATTAAGTTTATTAGTCTTTAGATTTCTTATTAAAAGATAATACTTAATTGCTTTTAGATAAAAAAGGTTTAAAGACTACATCTTATTATAAATAATATAATATATTTTAAGCAATATATTTTCATTCTAACTTAATTAATATATTAAGGCTAATTAACTACAAAGAGTTTAATATAGCCTTTTTAGCATAAATCTCTTAAACTAAAGCAGATATATAGGCTTTTAATATAAAGCTATTTTTTAATCATACTAAAGTATTTTTAATAGGTTTTAAACAAGAGGTATTATATACTAACTATATTATAAGTAATTTAAAAAGCTTATTATCTTACTAATAATTAATTTAGCTTCTTAGGTATTATTTAATTATTTAATTTCATTGTTTTTTTTTCTGTTTTTAATAATGTAAAAAGCAGTAGATAATTTATACTTTATTCTTAAGGCCTATATTAAGCTTAACTAGAAATTGAAAATAAATTTCCGATCTTAATATAAATTAATAGAACTTAGAAGTCCTTAATTTACTAAAATATATTTTATAAAATTATAGAATAACCTTTCTATGTTTATAGCTTTATGTATTTATATAAAATAACTATACCTTGTAAGACGATTAACTAAGACTAAAATAAAGTTCTATATTAAACTAGTATTAAAACTTTAAGACTTTAGTAGTTTTATTATAAAGTTTTAAGTTATAAAGTCCTAAGGTTTTAAAAGAACTTTTAAAGGAATTAAGCTATTATAAGGCTTATATATTACTGCTTTAGCTTTATTATAAGTATTAAATAACTAAAGAAGGTTTTAGATTTTCTACTATATACTTAAGTATTATAATAGTTTTTAATCCTACTATAAGTTTTTATAATACCTTTATAACTATATAAAGAATATTTATACAAACCCGTAATTTCTATTTTCTTAGTATTTAAAGTAAAAAATAGCTTATTCTTAGAAAACACTAATTTTTCCTTTTACTTAGACTTTTATATCTTTTCTTATTTAACTTTTTATAAGAATTCTTAATCAATTATAAAGTAGTAAAATCTCCTTATACTTTAAATAGTACGAATAATATCTTTAACTTTAAATTCTTATTACTTAAGAATAATAACGTTTCTTTATACAGCTCTTTTTTAATATTAAGGCCTCCTTATTAGTTTATTGCGTTAGCTTAGTTTTTTTTAGCACCTTTTTTATAAATAATATTATAATTATGTTAAAAATAAATTTAGCTTAACTTTATTTGCTAAGTATTTAGACGTTATATTATAGTAAAATCCCTAATACTTTTATAGTTAGTATAAACCTTTAACTTATATGTTTACCTTTAGATATAGTATTAAATTCCTTTTTAAGTTTTAATTATTAAATAGAATTTGTTATTTTAATAAAGGTAATAAATATTTATACTAAATAGCTTCTTTAAATAGGAATCTATAGGCTTAAAAATCATATTCTTGTTGCGCTAGCTTTATATACTTAATATAAAATTAAAAGCATTAGTTTTAAACTTTAAAGGCTTCTTTATATTATAAGTATTTAATATAAGTTTTTTTAAGTAATCTTTAAATCCTTTATAAGACTTTATTAGCTTCTAAGTCTTACTTTAAAGGTTTTATTTTCGTCTTTTTAATATTCATAATGTTAGTATTATTATCTTAAAAAAGTCCGATATAAACTTCTTATAATAATTTCTATATCCTATTAAGCTTGAAATTTCTTAAAAATGTATAAGAATTAGCTCAATTTTATTATAAAAAGTCTTTAAATGTTTATCTTTAAATAAAAGGAAGTTATTACATGCCCTTAGAATTCTAACGTTTTTATATAAAAAGCTATACTTTTCTAGCAAAATCTATAAGCTAGCTTTTCTTAATACTTTTAGCATTATATTGACTTTTTTATAATATGACTTTAGCATACAAATGTAAAACATAATATCGTTTTAATAAGTATAAGGGAGTAAAATATACTCCCCCGCAGCTTATAAGCTGGATATAGCATGGATAACACACAATATAAATACGGTAAAATATATGTTAAATGCGCTATATAATTTTGCGTACTATACATATTTCCATGTATTAATGTACGTAAATATAAGCAAGGTATAAGGAGATTGGAAAGAGGTGTCTATAGAGACTATACGTATAATCTATACTAAGTTACAACGCCACCTTACATTCCTTGTGGAATTAATCTCTAGGCTTATAAATACAATATTAGCCTAATAAGAGCTATTAGGCTACTATATATAATTACGCTAAATAGGGGGCTCTTTTCCTAATTACTTACGTTACTTATAGCCTAAGAATTATCTATTTAAGAGGGCTTTAGTCCGCCCTTTACCTTAAATAGATTATTAACCTTATATATACATATCTTATCTATTTCTTTATCTTTTTGCAAACCTTTTATTTCTTTATAATTCCCTTAATCGTAGCTACATGCTTGCTTTTTTTTACACTTATTTTGCTCCTTAATTAGTTAAAACCCCGGCTTCCCTTTAAGCTAGACTTAGTCCCGACCCCTGCCGACGTTTTTCCGACTATTATATCATCGGAAAATTCTAGCAAAACTTTCCCCTACTTCCTACGTTTTTGCGCTTACGAAGCGTAATTTTTCCGGAATTTTCCCGATATTTTATTAAAATCAGTTTACTAAACTATACCAAACGATAGAAATCTCATAATCATTCTTCCCTATAAAGCAAAAGACGCGCTTTTTAATAGCCTTTGTCTTCTATTTTTTTACTTACTTTATATAAAGTTCTTTGCCCTTTTTTCTATCTTACCCCTATACTCCTTAATTTCTAATCGGGTATTAGGATTTCAATAATAAGCAAATAAACCTTCTAAAAATATCTCCCTACGTATTAAGGAACGCACTCGTTAACAAAATCTTTTATACATTTTTCTAGACCTTTTTATTATATCCTTTAACCGATATCCCTTCGATTAATATTCTTTTCTTACTCCTTCTTTTAAATCGACTTTAATACTAAAAACCTCTTAAATAGAATCTTTAAAAAATATAGCTACTAATAACAACTACTTATTTAGTAAGCTAAAAGGTTCTTTAAATTATTCCTCTTAGTTACTCTAAATAGAATCCGTTTTTATCCGAGAGAAAGCCGCTAAAGCTGTTTCTGAAGATCTATATATTAAATCTACAAAGATCCTTGCCTTTATACGTCTTATAGTTAGGGATAGCCCTCTCTTTTAAATATAACACTAAACGACTATAAAGTTAGCTTAGGAAGCTTTAAAAACCCTTTATAACCTAGTAACTTTTACTTCGAATTTTTTTCTTATAAAACAATTATTTAACATAACCCTCAAAACCTATACTTCGATTAAGGCATATCTTAATAAGATAAAAGAGCTTTTTAATAAGCTAAATACCTAGGAAATTAAAATCCTTAAGGTAGTAATTATTACCTAGATTTTAAAATGCTTAAATAGCTCTTATTCTAGCTTTATAGCTAATATTTCTTAAGCTCTTTAAGATAACACTTAAGCCTATACTTTAGAATTACTTTCTTCCTCTTTAACTAATAAATTTAAAAGGATTAAAGCTTTAGAAGGTCCTTTTTTTAATTAGTTGTTCTTTTTATATAGTAAAAAACCCGCCTTTTTTAGGAATTATAGGAAGAAAAGCTATGCTATAAAAGACTACTTTTAGCTTAAAGAAAATAAAGATAAGGCAAAGGCAGCAGGTTTTAAACTAAAAGCTCCTTCTTCTTATAAAAGGCCCCTTCCGATTAAACTTACTCGGGACTATTTAAATAAGAATAATAGGCGTTTTACGTTTATACCCTTCTTAAAAAAGCCTTCTTAAGAGAGAGTTTTAGTTACTAGAAAATTATTAGTTAAAGGTCGAAAAAGGAGACGAGTTTCCTACTTTAAAGAGTCCTCTCCCTCTAAAGAAATACTTTATATTTCCGATTCCTTCACTTAGGTAAATAACCCTCTTTTTATAATCTTTACACCGCTTATACTGTCTATACTGTCTATATCCTTTATACCCTCTATACTCTTAATACGCTCTATACCCTTAATACCCTTTATATCCTTTATACTCTTTATACCCTTTAGATCCTTTACACCCTCTATACTCTTTATATCCTCTATACCCTCTATATCCTTTTATTATACACCTCTTTTATATACCTCTTTAAAAGAGAAAAAGAAAGCTAATATAAAGAGTATTATAAGACCTTTAAAGCCTCTTTTTTCCTTTATTTCTTAGGTTATTTCTAAGGTGGATTAAAATGTTATAAAACTAAAAAAGGGAATATATATAACTTTATTTTTTAAATATAAAGGCTTCTAAGCATATAGTATATAATAAATCCCTCCTCTCTTCTTATAAAAATATATATATAACTATTACCTTAGGAAAAGCGTTTTTTATTATAGTTAAAGGCGTAGGAAATTTACTTTTTAAATCTCTTAATAGCAGTATACGCTATCTCTTAAGGAACTGCCTTTATATACCCTTAATTAGCGTGATTATAATAAGCTAATCATCTCTTTATAATACCTTTAGTCTTATAAGTAAAGATAATATAACTCTCTTAGATAAAGAAGCAAATATACTTATATTAAGCTTTAATAATAACGGCCTAAATTATATCTTTATAGTTATAAAGATTCGCTTGAAAATTGATAATAAAAAATATAATATAAAAAGCTTTATATATAATATACCTAAAAACAATATATCTATAAACAATACACCTATAAGCAAAACACTTATAAATAACACATCTATAAACAATATACCTATAGACAATACCTTTATAAATAAAGATAAAACGTCTATAGGAAAAAAGAAGACTATAGATATACTTCTTTAGTTTAAAAAGCTAGGATATATAAATTATGAATTCCTATATAGATACCTAAAATAAAGGTATTTTAATATAAATATAAATAAAGCTGATATAATTAAGATAAAGCAATATAAAGCTTAAATAAAAGCTATAAAAACAGATAAAAAGAAAAAGACTCCTTCGAAAGGAAAATACCTCTTTTTAGATAAAAAACATACTAATATTTAGGGCCTTTTAAAAACCCTTACTTAAAAAAATATATATATACTTTATATTCTTTTTAGATACTGCAACTAGATTTCTAAGGATATATCTTATAAAAGGTAAATTAGAATTCATAGAAGATAAGTAGGAATTAGAAAATAAGATAAATATAAGTATTATAAAAGAAGGTTTGTTTAATAACGCAAGAGAATTTATATAGAATATAAACCCTTATTGCTTAAAAGACGGCCTTATATATAATATAAGTCCTATTTATACCCCGTATTTTAACGGGAAAAAAAAAGTATAAATAGGACTATACTTAATAAAGTCCGAGGTATGCTTTTTACCTTAAATCTATAAAAGTACCTATAGGGTAAGGCTATTTTAGTAGCTATATATATATATAATAAGTCCCCGCATTCTGCTATAGGCTTTATATCCTATATAAACAAGAAGGATAACATAGCTTTAAGTTTAAAAGACTTAGATAAAATAAAAGTATTTAGAAGCACTATATTTTATAAGAATAAAACCCTAAATAGTATACTAAAGCCTAGAGCTTATAAAGGGTTAATACTAAGCTATAAAGATACTACTTTTAGAATAGATAACCTTTTTAAACGAAAAGTAATAATTTCTAAAGATATAACTATACTATAGAATAACTCCTTAAATAAGGAAGAATATACTGATTTTAATAATATGCCCTCTTTAAAAAAGCTGCTAAAAGATTATAATACTAAAGAAAATAGTACTAGTAATAATATAAATAATAATACTAGGAATAATAATGTTAGCGATAATACTACTTAGTAAAAGGATTAAAGGGTTGAAGTAGAAATACCTAGAAAGCCTACTAAATACTATAAAGATTTTATAAAATACCCTATATATAATATTATAATTAAAAATAATATTATAAAATATATCCTTTTTATTTTAAAAGGAAATAAAAGATCTTATAAAGCTTACTACTTATAAGCAGGCTATAAATAGTCCGCAAGCAAAAGACTAAGATAAAGCTATACTAACTAAACTAAACGAACTTATAAGTTTAGATACTAAGGAAATACTAAAGTTTCTGAGAAATAAAGAGGCTTTTAAAAGCTAATAAGTCTATAGAATAAAGAAGGGTAATATAAGTAATATAACTAAGTATAAAGCTCGCTTTAAAGCATAAGGCTATAAGTAAATATATATCTTAAACTATATTAAAACCTTCTTTATAACCGCTAGACCTAAGTCTACTAAACTCTTATTAATACTAGCTATAACTTATAATTAGCGAATACTATAATACGATATAAAAAATGCATTTATATATGTAGATATAGATATAAAACAATATGTAAATATACTATAGGGTTATAAAAACTATATTATTAATAAAGACCTTAATATAAAAACAAAAAGCAGTATAATAAAAATAAAAAGCTAGTTATAAAATTAAAGAAAGCTTTATATAGTCCTAAGCAAAGTCCGATGCTTTAGTATAATCTATTATCTAATGTTTTAAGCAACTAAGGATTCTTCTGCCTACTTATAAACAAAGGAGTATTTAAAAACAATACGCTATATATAGCTATACTAGTTTAAATAAACAATCTTTTGTTCTTAAGGCCTTTAGAGGATTTTATAACTTATATAATTCATAAATAAAGCAAGGTCTTAAAAACTTAATCTTTAAGCGAAGTAAAAGACTTCTTAAAAATACCTATAACTTTAAATAAAGCAAAAAAGAATATATATATATCTTAGAAGAAGTAGACCTTTAATAAGATAAAGGAATTTAATAAATAAAATATAGGAACCTTGAAAGCCCCTGCTATAAATAAAGTTAAATTAAATAAAATAGAAGACTATATAGCTATTAAAGTAGATATCTTATTATATTAAATGCAAAATGGCTTACTATTATTTTTAGCATTGTTTTAAAGGCTGGAAGTATTTTACACAGTAGTATTATATGCTAGATTAGCTTTTAATCTAGAAATACTACAATTTAAAGCACTAAATACGATTGAGAAATATCTTTAAAATTGTCCTAGCCTAAGTATATACTATAACTATAATATAGTATTTAATATACTATTTTTCAAACCCTATACTAATGCTTAATAAGCTAGCGATCTTATAGACCGTAGGTAAGTCTCCGGATACTATTTCTTTATTAATAATAACCTTATAAGCTAGGCTTCTTAAAAACAAAAATTTATAGCACTCTCTATATACGAGGCTAAATATATAGGCCTTAAGGAGGCTATTAAAGAAGCTTGAAATTTATATAGCGATTTTAATACTATAGTAAAAGGAATATTATTAAATATACCTTAAAATAACGTTCTTATAATTATTATAGATAATTAATCGGCTTTAAAAAATAGCAACGAATCCTAAATCACATAAGCTAAGAAAATATATAGGCTTAGCATATAATTTTATATATAATAGTATTAAAGAAAAGGAAATAGAGGTTTATTATTTAAAATTTAAAGATAATATAGTAAATATATTTATTAAGGGATTGAGTTTTATACTATTAAATAAATTCCGAGATTTACTAGAAATTCAAGAGATTGTAACATAAATTCTTAAAATAGAGGGTTTTAGCTATTCTTTACTTTCTTTAGCTTTCCTTTATATAACCCTTAGGGTTTTTACCTATATAAAGGTTTTTCTTAAATAATAAAATAAAGAGGTTTTACTTATATAATAAGTTTTCTCCTTTAAGAAAGATTAAAAGCTTTAAGTCTTTCTCTATAAAAAATAGGTTTTCTTAAGCTATAAAGAAAGAACTTTTCTTTATTTTAAAAAGGTTTTTTACTTTACTTTAGTTAGTATATTTAAAGCGCACTTATATACTATAAGTACCCTTTAAGGGAGGCTATAAAGGAGTAAAATACACTCTCCCGTAGCCTATAAGCTAAATACAGTTTAAGGAACACACGATATAAATGGGCTGAAATATACATTAAGTCCGCCAAACAAATCTGTATACTATATATTTTTTTTATATTATTTCACGCATATATAAGCAAGGTATAAGCAGATTATAAAGAGGTGTATATAAAGACTATACGTATAATCTATGCTAAATCCCTACGGCACCTTATATTCCTTACGGAATTAATCTCTAGGCTTATAAATAGAATATTAACTTAATAATAGCTATTAGCCTAATATACATAGTTGCGCTAAATAAGAGGCTCTTTTTTTTATTACTTAAGTTACTTATAGCCTAGGAATCATCTATATAAGGAGGACTTAGTCCCCTTTTTATCTTAAATAAATTATTAACCTTATGTATATTTATCTTATATATTTTCATACCTTTTTGCAAACTTTTTATATCTTTATAACCCTCTTACTCGTAGCTACCTACCTGCTCTCTTCCGCACCTATTTTGTTTCTTAATAATAAGCTATATAAAACAAGTTTAAATAAAGGTTTTAAATACTATTAATTCTTTTAAAAACGTTATTAGTATATTTATAAGTTTTAAAAGTATAACTATAAGTTTATATAGTTTATGTTTTATTTTAAAGGCTATTTTAAGTTTATCTCTTTTTCAATACGTATTTAGCTATTAGTAGATTTAAGGTTAACGTTTATATACTATTACTTATTAGTTAATTTATCTCCTATTTCGCTTATAGAAGGTAATAAAGTCCGCTCTTTTATTATATTATGATTTCTTTTTGGAATTAATATAAAGTCGACTTTCTTTTTAATCTTTACTATGTTTAAAAGAAAAGAAGATAAATGCTTTAAATTTTAATTAAGAGTTTTTAATTCGTAGGTGGTTTTCGATATATTTTTTAGTAAGTTTAAATACTTTTTATTTAAGATATATATCTTCTAAAACTAAGGCTTTAAGCCTTCTTTAAAGTTTATTTTATAGTTTTAACTACCTTTAATTAGTAACTTATCTTTAAAGGGCGGCGTAAATACTTAAAAACATTTCCTTTAAATACCTTTAAGTAATTTTAGATAATAATCCCTTAGGTATTCTCATATTATATTATCCGTTTAACGTCTTATTTATTATATTTGCTCTTTAACATGCTTGAAATTAATCGTACCTTTTAAATACTACGAGCTTTTATATAAATTATTCGTCTTTTTCTATTTCTTTTTAATCCTATTTATATTCCTTAGGAATAGCTATATAATACTCTCTTATTTATTAAGTAGACTTTTTATTAATAAGTTATAAGTAGCTTTATTATTATCTCCTAAACTAAGGTTTAATATCTTATTTACGTTTATTATAATAGTTATAGTTATATTTTCTTAAATTATACGAATTGTTTTATTGTTTTTCGTTTTACGACTTATTCTAATAATATTCCTTTTTATATAGGCCTTATTATTATCATTACTATTATTATTTATATAGTTAGTATAAAGTATATCTATATTTAAATTAATCGAGGGTTTTCTTTTAGGCTCCCGCTTAATTAAACTATAAGACGGATATCTTAGGTATTATCTTTTAATATTAAAAGGCTTTATCCTAATCTATTATAGGATTTTATTGCTATAGGAAGAGTAGTCTTAATATAAATTTGTAGCTTATAGCTTTAATATAAAAGGAATCTATATAGTTAATAATCCCTATTATATACATAAGAGGATGAGTCTTATATATAATCTTACCGTTATTCTACTTTAAAGGTAATTCTTATACCAAAAGTAGTATTTCAAGTTCTTTTCTTTTAATATAAAGCTAGACGATTAATTATCTTTTGGGAAATATAGCTCCTTATTATATAGCAATCTATTAATAGCTTTAAGCAAAAGCCTTTAAGTTTTAATAAAAAGATTATTTTTAAACTTTAAGTAAAAGAATACTAAGTAACTTTTATTAAAGTTATAAGTTATAAAACCTCTTAAGCTAGTTTTATATTATTAAAACACCTTTTTACTTAAGGACCTAGGTAGTAAGATAAGTAATAATAGCTTAATGTATCTAAGTTTTATTTTACTATTAAAAAAAGAAAAAAGACTTAATCTAGAGAATTAAACTAAAGAAAGTAAGAATATTTTATTATACGGATTTCTTAGGTTAGAACAAGCCTAAAAAAAGGTAAAAAAGAATGTTTTCAAGAAAAAGAGAAAAGACCTTCTTTTATACATTTTCAAGCTATTAAAGGATTTTTTTATATACTTTTATATCCTAATTTATAGCTTATACCCCGTATAACTAATAAGGTTACTAAACTACTTCTTTAGCTACTAAGAATCCCCTTAGCTATTTTTCTTACTAGTTATAAGTAATATACTAGCTATTACTTATAACTAGGTTATTATAATAAATATCCTTGTTTTAAAACCTTTTATAAGATTTTATTCTTTTTAAAAAAAAGGCCTCTTGCTTAAGCTTTTTATAAAGCGTCGGTTAATTAAATAAAGCATTAGTTAATTGATTTAATGTTAATTTTATTGCTAGCCGAAGCTAACTTAAACTATATATAGCTATATTTAGCTTATACTACTTATCGTTATTATTAGCTATCTTTAACTATAAAGCTATATCGTTTATCCTTAAAACTACCGGTATCTACCTTAATAGGTATATACTTATATCTAGCGGTATTTACTTTACTAGCTACTCCTTTATATTTAGCAGTCTATACTTTACTTAATATTAAAACTTCCTTAAAACTTAGGATTACTTATAAAATAGTGATTTTAAAATACTCTTTTAGTATAACTTAGTATATAAAGTAAGATTAAGCTATAAATTAAGCCTTTGTTTTAGCTAAGCTTTCTATTAAAAGTATAAGTTAGGACTTCGCTCTTTTCTTAATTTAAGGTAAATAAAAGCCTTTTTTATATTATAATAATTAACTTAATTTTTTTTAGTTTTTAGCTAATTAATAATATACGTGTAGTAATACTAAATAAACCTCTTTTTACTTTATTTTAAAAGAGTTTCTTAATAAGACTGTTAACTATTATAGCTTATATTTTAGTAATATAGCTTTTTAGCTAATAAACCTTTTTATTATTATATACTTAATTAAACTTTTATATTTTTTTTAAACTCCTTTATAAACTTATTTATACTTTTCCTATTAAAGTTTCTAGAAAGTAAGGGCTATTTTTACTTAATTATATAGAGGAGGTTATTTTTTTGCTAAGTTAAAAAGTCTATAGGTTTATTAGCAAAGTTATAAAAGTTAACTCCTTAAGATATATTAAGAATATCATCTTTAAATAGTTTCATTATATATAAGGCAGCTTAAGCTCTTTTAATATTATATTTTAAGTGTTCTTTTTATTTTAAATACAAATTATTATTGAAACTAATATTTTGTTTTTTTTTCTATAACTTTAATTAATTGTTAATGTTTTATACTTTTTTAAGTTATATAAAGGTATTTTTTACGTTTTATAAAAAATATATACTAAGCCCTTAGTATTTTAAAATATAGGTTCAAGTTAATTTAAAGGTTAAAAGAACGGTTTTAGTTCAATCTTATATTAACAATATTAAAAGATAAAAGAAAAAACGTTCTTTATAAAATAAAGAGACTATAAAAATATAGTATAAGCAAAGATTTCATTTATATAAAAAAGGCCGCTTTTTATATATATTAAATAAGTTCAAACGCTTACTTTCTAAAAACAGCCTATTAAAGTTAAAAGAACTATATTTTCTTTTTATCTTTATTAGCTCGTTTTTCGCGAGTAGTTTAAGTAAATATTATTCTATCTTAAAAGAATTAAGGAGCAAATAGGTGCAAACTAGAGCAGGCTTATAGCTACGAGTAAAGGTATTATAGAGATGCAAAGAGTGTGCGAAAAGGTAAAGAAATAGGTAAAATATGTGTGTATAAGGTTAATAATCTATTTAAGGTAAAGGGGGGACTAAGGCCTCCTTTTATAGACAATTTCTAAGCTATAAGTAACTTAAGTGATTTGAAAAAGAGCCCCTTATTTATCGCAGCCATGCATAGTGGGCTAATAGCCGCTGTTAGGTTAATATTATATTTATAAGCCTAGGGATTAATTCTGCAAGGAATACGAGGTAGCGCAGCGACTTAGCACGGATTATGCATATAGTTTCCATACATACCTCTTACTAATCTGCTTATATCTTGCTTATGTATGCGTGGAATAATGTGAAAGACTATGTATAGTATGTAGAGTTCGATAGCGGATTTAATTTATATTTTAGCGTATTTATGTTATATGTTATTTATGCTGTATTTAGCTTATAGGCTGCGGGAGAGTATATTTTACTCCCTTATAAAAAGCAAAAGGCCTTTTAATTTAAGTATATAAGAGTCCTTCTTTAAGTTATAAAATCCTATAGTTTAAATCGTAGCTTGTTTTTTATAAGGGATATAAGTAAGAACTTATTCTTTTTATACCATTAAAGCCTTAAGCTACTTATTGCCTTTTCTTTTAAGTTATTATAAAAAGCAATAAAGGTACTAAGCTTTAAAGACTGCGTTTTTATAAGGAAAAGGGCATATACCTTAAAATAAGTATATAAAGTATTAAACGTAAGGTATAAATAATAAAAGAAATTATGTTAAGTAAAAAAACAAGGTTATAAGCGTTAAAACTAATAAAAAGAAGATTTTACTAAAAAAAAGCTATATTTTAATAGTAAATTAAGTTAACTATTAATATTTTAAGTGTCTTTTTCTTTTTTTTAAGAAAAGAAAGTCTAAGCTATTTAAATAAAATAAATACTATTTAATTTAAAAGTTATAAATAGAGAAACCCGAATTTTAATTTACTAAGAAAGCATAGTATTTTTAGTCGTTTAATAAGAAGAATTAAAGGGTATATTACTAAGGCTAAGAAGTTTATTAAAAAGTTTTTAAGAGGAATAAAAGAGGAATTTATTATTTTACTATTTTATGATTTATTTTACTTTCTTTTTATTTAATTAAATAGCTTTTCTCTTGAAGACCTTTAATATTTTACGCGGCCTACGCCTTCGTTTTGAAATATTTTTATAAAGGGGTAGTTTACTTCGCTTAGCTAAAGTATATTAATATAAAGTAAGCGACCTTTTATTTTATAGGCTAATAGTATATCCCGCCGCTTTATAGTTAGCATTTTAAGTATAGAATAAAGCAAAGGCTAATTTAACGTAGACTTTATTTAAAATTTTAAGACGTACTTAGTACAATAGAAATTATTATAATATTAAACTTAAACTTACATTTTATATTAAACTAAATAAAAAACAAGTTATAAATATTATAGTCTTAAAGCACTATATTTAAGGTAAGCGCTTTAGTTATTTCTTTAAAAGCTAAAAGCTTTACTATAGTAAAAGTAACCTAAGTTTTAGTATTAAAATAGACTTATACTTATATACTAAGAGGTTTCTTAAGATTTTTTACACTTATACATTTAGCAGTTTTTTGTTTTTAAAACTAAGTTATTTATTAAGTAAAGTAAGTAATAAGATAATAAACATAATTGTAAAAGCTTATTTAATTCTTTAGCGTCTTAACTATATTTAGAAATAAGATAATATAAAGAGTATATATATACTTATTAGTGTTTATAAAGCTAACTATATTAACTTAGATTTTAAAAAGCTAAATAAAAGGTTATCTTAATAGAGCTTCTTAGTAAAAGGAGTAAGGTTATACTTAGTTAAAAGTTGAAAAATTATGATAATATAAATAGTATATTTTAATTAGAGTTATGAAGTATATTAATAGCCTTTATATATATTACTATATACTTAATATGTTTATATAAGATCAAAACTATAAAGCTTTAAGTATAAGCTAAGGAGTTTTTATTACTAATAAGGGCTATTATAAGGCGTTTAAAGTCTTAGTAAGACTAAAGGTATAAGGTAGGAGCAGGCACTTAAGTAAAAAAGGTAAAAGGTAAAAAGAAAAGCAAATTTTAATTACTTAAAAGTCTAAGTTTTTAATAGAAAGAAGAAAGGGAAATATAGTCTTGTATAGGCAAAGAGAGGTGTTAGCTAGTGTTTTATTATGCCGTTTTAGTATATTATAGCTATTTTAGTCAGCTAAATTATTATTTTACTTAATGCCTTTACTAAGTTATTTAAGTATTGAATTTAAGTTTATTCTAAGCCTTAATAAGAACGTTTCCTAATAAGGTTATAATATTAACTTTATATAAAATATTTTAAGATTACTTAAGTAATAAGCCAGCTATAAGTTTATTCGTAACTTATATCTTTATATATATAGCCTTGATATTTAGTTACTTATAATAAGTTCTGCTTTAAGGATATAATTTCTTTAATTATAAAAGGGATTACATTTAGTTAGTTTTATTTGTTAATATATCTTAAATTTAGTATATTATTAATAAGTATAGTATATATACCTTTTTATATATTTTTAATTTTGTGTGTGACCTTTAAGGGAAGATAAGCGATGCTATTAAATTTAAAAGCCGATTAGAATTTATAGATTAAGTTTCTACTTATTTATCAAGCTAAATATATAAATAAAGTACTTTATGATTTTTATTATAAGATAAAGCTAATTAGTATAAGTATTGTTGTTTATGCGAATAAATGTTTTTTAAGTAGTTAATAAGGGGGCTAATAGCTTTATATTAGCTTAAGACTTACTAGAATTTTAAGTAGCAGTATTATATATTTATCTTTACTACTATAACTTTATACTAAAGCTTTATTCTGCTTATAGCACTATAAGCTTTGCTTAAAATGTAAATAGCTAGCAGTTAGTACGTAGTAATATTATTTCTTTAATCGTAGGCTTATTTACTAGTTTACTTTAATAGAAGCTTTATTTAAAACTAAAAATTTAGCTATTTATAATTTAAGACTTATTAATTAAAGTTATTTATTTTAGTTATTTAGTAAAAAGACTTATATAAAGGATTATTTTGTCGAAATTATATAATTACAGTTTAATAGTATGTTATATATAAAGCTACTTTAGCTTTATAGTTAAAGCGTAAAATCTAGTGTTAAAAGTCTATACTTTTTATAATATTATAAACGAAGAATATTTTGCTTTATAAGACTTAAGCTACTATTTCTACCTGTATTTTAAAGTAGGTCTAAAGTTTTAATACTAAGCTTAGTAGCTTAAACTTTAGGAAAATAATAATAATTAGTTTTAATTAAAAAGACCTTAAGAATACTATTTAATAGCAGTATAGCTTAATAAACTGAAGATTTAAGTAGTAATTTCGTTTTAATAATCCGGTCTATAAATAGCTACTAAGCTAAAGCTATTTTTCAATTTTAACGCTTAAATATATATTTATTTACTTAGTTTCCTTTATAATATAAAATAATATATTAAACGGGCTAGCTAAGTTAAAGCAATTAATTTTTACTATAAAAAGGTTAAAATCCACTTTTAAGTTTACTTGCTTTTTACAGCCGTTAAAGCGATTAGCTAGATATAGATTAATTTTAAGTCAATTAACTAAGCAGTTAAAAATATTTTTAGTTACTAAATAAACGGCTAATATAATTAAAGGTACTATATTAATAGCTAATAATAAAAGCATTATAGCTCAATCTTAGGTTATGATACTGCTTAAAACTATAATAAACTTTATAAAAGAATCTTAAAGAGGCGCTTTAGCTATATACTTAGTTAAAAGGCTTATTTTATATAGCCTTTTATTAAAGTAATACTAAAGCTAATTAACCTAATTAAAAAGGCGATCTTAGTATCTTATTTTTCCACGGAGTTAAAGTTATCGATTTTAAGCTAAGTAAGCCTTAATCTCTTTTGCTAACTATTAATAATTAAAATTACTAAGTTAATAAAATATAAACGTTAAGGAAATTAAGTATTAAAAAGTTATTAAGTTTAGTAAGAATAAAAGATCTATTTAGCTTAAGCTTCTTAATTTTAAGTAATAGCTTCTTTTTAAAGTTTTTTAAGTAGCTGCTTAATAAAAATCTAATTAGCTTAAAAGATTAAATTATATAGTTATAAAAGCTTTTTTTCTTATAGGATATCCTTTAATATAAAGTACTTAATTAACACTTTTTTATACTATTTTGCTTTTAATAGCTATAGCAGCTTAGTATTTAAGAATGTATAGTTAATAAGACTTAAAAAGTAGAATTACTACTATTTACTATATACGAAACTAGGAAAATTAGCAAACTAGAAGTAAGTTAAAAAGATAAATATTATATTTTATAATAAGGCTTAAAGAAAAAGTTATAAGTAAGGCTATTTACCTAAAATTAAGCCAACTACCGTTTATAATAATTAACCTTTTATATAAAGCAGATTAAATTAGTAATTAATAGGTAAAATAATTCTCTATTTCTATTTTTTAAAAATTGAAAAGAATTACTTTAAATAATTATAAAGATTGTATATTATAATTCTCTAAAACCTCTTTTTCACTTTTTATTCTATTTCCTATTTATTCTTAGTAAGAGATAATAATATATTTATTTATAATTTCTTAGTATTTTATTATATCTATTACTCTTTAATACAGTGTTAAATACCCTATAACTTATAGTAGTAGTAGTAGTAGTAGTAGTAGTAGTAGTAGTAGTAGTAGTAGTAGTAGTAGTAGTAGCAGCAGTAGTAGTAATAGTAGTAGTAGTAGCAGAAGTAATACTAGTAGCAGTAAGAGCCCTCTTTAAACTTCCTTAAACTTTTTACCTTTAAGCTTCCCTTAATAATTTCACTACGTATAGACTTAAAGGCTATTTACCCTTTAATTTAGTATATAAACCTTATATACACCTTCTATAAACCTGCTTTTTAATAAGGACTATTTATTGTTTGTTATTATTTACTAGGCAATTTACTATTTCCCTGCTTTTTTTAAATCCCTCCTTATTATATATAGGCTATTAAATAGCTTCTAAAATAATAAAATAAGAGCTTTGCTACCTAGTTTCTTATTCCTGCCTTTTTATCTATAAGCTTATTCTATATGCAAATTGCTTTCTTATTAAATGCCTTAAATAAGCCTTCTCTATATTTAAGAGTTTAAAGCCTAGATCTCCTTTATCTCGCCTAAGAGGATTTAGTTATAATAGCACCCTTAATATATTTAATAACGCTACTGCCGGTCGATTACGCTTTTTAAGAGTAGAATACACTCGATCTACGAAAAATCACTTATAAAAGCACCTTTATTTATTCCGCCTTATTTTTTCCCTTTTTGTTTACTTTACTAACATAACAGAATTAATAAGCTCTTTCAAGGGACTTATCCTTAACGGCCCTTAAAACTAAGAATATTAGATTTCGACTATATAGAAATTTCGCTATTTCTAATAAGATGAAAGATTAAAATAATCTCTTAGCTGCCTTAAAAGGGCCCTTTTTACGGCTTCCTACAAAACCCTTAGTTAAATAAGTAAACCTTTAAGCAAATAAAATAACTAACCTTTTTATTAATAATTTTAAAACCTATAAGTTGTTTTACTTAAGGTATTAAACTAAATAATTAAGCTATAAGGACTAGTAAAAAGTCTATTTAATCTTTTCGAAATATATTTTAAAAAGCATTAAAAATTAATAGTTTACGATAAAAGATGTTTATAATATTTATACTAAGCTTTGTTTAATATATTAATAACTATAGCACTCTTTATAAAATAAGAAAAAAGAAGTCCTTATGAATTTTCAAAGGATTTTATATTTACCGGATAAACTAATCTAGCTACTTAGATTAAAAACTAGTAAAAGACCTTTTTAGATATAAAAAGAACATAAGTTTTAAAAGTATAAGGCCTGCGCCTTATATAGAGCATTTTAAATACTATTCTAAGCCTTAATAGCTCTTTTACTAACTACTAAATTAACTAAATAAACAACGAAGTAAAAGATAATAAAAACTAGTAGCAGAAGACCTTTTTAGATAACGTTAAAACTTAAAAGATTTTAAAAAGGTAGTAAGGTACAAAATCTAAAAAGAAATTAAATTCTACCTCCTTCGCTACCCTTTAACGCTACTTTTTTCAAATCTTTCTTCTCTTTTATCCCCCTTTTTACCTTTTTGCCTTAATTAAAGAAGGTATTATTACGTGGATTGTTTTATTATTATAAAAGAATATAACTAAGAGGCTGAAACCGAAATAAGAAAATCTAAAAATCTATTAACGAGATTCTTACTATTTCTTAAAAGAAGGCCGCGGTTAAAAACGCCCTTTATAAAGCCGAGAAATTTAAATTAGCAAATCCTTTTTTAGATTTTTACTTTTCGGAAATCCTAAATTTAATAAATATATAAAGATATTAGTATAGGCCGTAGCCAAAGCGGAACCGGTCTTTTTTACTATAATATAAGTGCCTATAAAAATGTTACCGCTAAAAAACTTATTTATCCTTAACTATAGATAAAATAAGTATATTTACAACCCTTAAGACTGCTTCTTAAATTGTATACCGATATATATATTAGCTTAAGTAAGCTTTAAAGAATGTTAAATTCTTAGTTATAGCACTATTTTTATATAAATTTCTACTAGGTTATTTTAGTTTAATAATATTACTTTTATACTAAAGAACGATTTTACTAACTTAATTTTCTTTTATTCCCTTCCGAATTTAATATTAAAGGAGTTTCCTAACTACCTTACTAGCTTTAAAAGCTTTATACTAAAGCAATTTAACCTTACTATTTATAAAATTTATAAGGCTAATAATAAAGCCCTAGAAAAATAATACTAAGAATTTGTTATATAATAAAATATTATTAACGAACCTTTAGCCCCTTATATACTAGCTTAAAACGGCTTTGTTAATCGTGCTAAAAGGGTTATTTTATTAAAGGCCCGTATAATACTAATTTCCTAAATCTTTCTTATTACTTTTTAGCTAGAAATCCAAAAGAAAAATACCCTTTTTTATAACAAGATATCTTAAAAAACTTCTTAAAGACTTAAGACTTCCTTTATTAATAAACTGTAAACCTAGCTTACTAATAATAGTAAGACAATTCCTTTTATTTCTCTTTATATTTTAACTCTTTAGATTTATAGCTATAAAGCTTACTTTTTTATAATAAAACCTTCTAAAAGTACTATAGGAATAAATTTAAAGCTCGAAGAATATATAAATATTAGTTACTTCGTCGGCTATACTTTTATTAATATCTATTAAATCTTTTATCCTTTCTTAATAAAAGGTTTAAAGGGTGTCAAACGTTACTTTTAATAAATTGTCTTTTTTTATAAAGACGGTACCTATATAAGACCTTATAGTAATTAAGGAATACTTATTTTAACTATATATTATAAATGTTAATAGTACTACGTTTCACGATTTTCAAAGTATTAATATTTTAAGGGAAAACGTGAGAAAACTTATAAGGTCGGTTCCTCTTACTAATATATAGCTTCTGTCTTTAAATTCCTCGCCGGAACTGAATACTATAAATACGAAAATCAAACTATTAAAGAGGTTAAAAAGACGCCTTAAGATATTTATTTTTCATTTAAAAATATATTACGTAATATCTTTTAAAATAAGCTTTTAAGCCGCCCGCCTTCAAGCGTTAACTTTGGCAGTATAATTACTAATATTCCTCTAGCAAAAGATATACTAGATTTAGAGGATATAATACAATATCTTATAGGACTTAATTAACGCCTTAAAGCTATCTTAAGCTTCCTAATTTATTAAGAATTATAGTGCTTTTATAGCTTTTCGACAACTACTTTCCTTATACCTTTTTAACGCTATATGTTACACCTATTTCCACGCTTTTAAGAAAAAGAAGGTTTGCAAAAGAGGTTTATTAGTATTACCTCGTTGTTAGTAAAACTTAGTTATATACTATTTTAGTAAAGAATTTAAAGAAACAGGAAATATTACGTAAAATTCTTTATATTAAAAGAAGACCTTCTTGTTTAATTCTACGCATTAAGAATTAGCAATTAGTTAACCTTTGCCCTTAGCTTAGCTTTTTACTTAAAAGCTTAATAAGTAAAGATATTTACGAAGCTATAAGGCCCGCTTTTCTATCCTCCGCGGAGACTTATAAATTTATAAAGATAAAGAAACTTATATAGCGAATTTAGTAGCAAAGAATTTCCATATTGTTTTAAATATAGTAGTAATATTTAACCATAACACTTAATACCTTAAAACTATGAATAAATTAAAAAATATAAACTTTAATAAAGAAATCTATATTAATTTCCCGGATAGATTTAAAATACACGGATACGGATTACGGCTAGCAAAAGCCCTTTACGGACTTAAACAGTTACTCTTCTTATAGTAAAAAGAGTTCTTTTAAACTCTTATTTCCCTATAGCTTCGATAGTGCCTTAAAAAGCCTTATATGTTTATAAAACATTCTATACTTACCTTTTTTTACGCTGATAATAATATAATAAATTTCGAAAAAGAGAAAAAAAGGAACTTAAAGACCTTATAATTTGTCTTAAAAAGACGTATTCTTTTATTAATAATAGTCCTTTTACTTCCTTTATAAGATTACGTCTTATTTAAGACTAGTTCCTTTAAAAGCTATATATTAACTAGTTTACTTATATCGATAAAATACAAAATATATATAACCTTAACCCTTTTATTTCGAAAGAATCTTCTTTTTTTATTCTTAAGACTTAAAAAAAGAATTTAGCTATAGCTTTTCAGGAAAAGGTTTACTACTATTAGTTTTGTTTTAGTCTATTAATTATTTTACTATTTTTTATAAACCGGATATCTTTTAAGCCTAAAATACCCTTATAAAATTTATATTAAATCCCTTACGGTAATATATATAGCTAGTGAAGTCTTTTATTTCCTATTTTTTTTCTTATCGTATTTTAACCTCGAACTTTCTTAAGACTAAAACTTAGAGTTACTTACTTATATAGATATAGCTTTTATAGATAACGTAAAGACTAAAAAGTCTATTTAAGAATACCTTTTAAGCCTTTTTAATAGACTTATTACTTAGTTTTCTAAAAAGAAATATATTGTTACTACTTTATCTATTAAGACAGAACTTTTAGCACTTTTAAATATAGGAAAAGAAATTATTTTAATTTTACGCCTTTTTTTTACTATTTCCTTTAAACTGGATATTGAAATCACTACGAGTTTCTATAATAACAAATAGATTATACGCCTTATTACATCGGAATTCCTAAAGATTAAAACGGCATAAAAGGTCGTTAAAATATATAACTACTAAGCTAAGTAAGAATTTCTTTTAAATATATTTACTATTAATTTTATTCCCTCGAATTAAGAAGTTATAAATAGTCTTATCAAATAACTATTAAAACAACGCTTCCTTTAATCTTTAAAGCAGTCTTAACTATTTAATATTATAGACCTTTATTTATGTTTTATAAACTTTAATTTAAAATAGCTATTAAAAGCTAATTAGATTTTGCCCCTTTTTAAAGGCATAACTTAAGGGTTATTTTATATTTATTGCTTTTTAATATAGCAGTATATATGCTGTAACTAATAGTAGTAATAGTAGTAATAGTTGTAGTAGTAGTAGTAGTAGTAGTAGTAGTAGTAGTAGTAGTAGTAGTAATAGTAGTAGTAGTAGTAGTAGTAGTAGTAGTAGGAGTAAAAGTAGTAATAGTAAGAGCCTCCTTAAGGCTTCTTTGAATTTTAACCTCTTTAAAGCTTCCCTTAATTTTTAAGCCCGAGCCTTCCCTTAATCCTTTCGCTATATATAGACTTAAAGACTATTAAAACTTTAATTTAGTATGTAAACCTTATATAAACTTTTTATTATTCTTCTTTTTAATAAAAACTATTTATAATTCGTTTTTATTTATTAGCTTATTTATAATTTCCTTGCTTATTCTAAATACCTTCTTATTA
Organism: Ophiocordyceps robertsii; assembly: GCA_027405785.1. Taxonomy (NCBI): domain Eukaryota; kingdom Fungi; phylum Ascomycota; class Sordariomycetes; order Hypocreales; family Ophiocordycipitaceae; genus Ophiocordyceps; species Ophiocordyceps robertsii. Next base: position 81,248 of record JAPEBW010000027.1, on the reverse strand, counting down.
TATTTAGGCTATTTAATAGCTACTTAAATAATAAGATAAGAGCTTTACTACGTAGTAACTAATTCCTACTCTTTTATATAAAAACAAATTCTAAATATAAATTGCTTTCTTACTAAATACCTAGAATAGGCTTTCTTTATATTAAAGATATTTACTAAATATTATGTCTTTTTATAGTAGTTTCTTAAAATTGTTTAAGTAGTATCTTTATAGTATAACGTTATAAAAGCTATGGTATAATATAGTAAGGTTATCTTATAATTAATAAGGAATTTACTTTATATTCTCTAGTTTTATATTAGTGTTTTCTATGTTTTAAAATAGCGACTAAAGTTATAATAACTTTAGCGCTTTTGTTTATAATATTAAGAGACTGATAATAAAATGGATATATAATTTAAAAAGCTAAGTTCTAAGTTAATTTACTAAATATTCATAGTTATAATATAAAAACGAGAAATAATATAGTATACTATTTTAGTAGGATGATTTAAAAATATAATAAAGTCTTATTAACTATTTTTAATTAACTTGTTTTTATTTACTTTTTGTTTCCTTTGAAATAAATAATATAAGCTTAAGTATTGTAGTTATTTCCTTTATTTTCTTAGTCTTTATTTACTTTTAATAAAAGAAGACTTTATAGCGTTTACTTACTAAAAACTAACCTTAAAAACAATTCTATTACATTTAATGAGTTTATTAATTTTACTTAATTATAAATATTTTCAAGTTTTTTTTTTAAATTTTTTAAAAAAGATAAGTTTATTTTAATATTAAGTTTAACAAACTAAATAGTCTTTACGTCTTATAAAGTTTGAAATATAAATATAAAAGTAAAACATCTTTACTTATTTTTTTTTTAACTATCTAAAAGAGTTTATCTTTAGAAATAAAACTATTTAGCCTTTTTAAGTCCTTTAATAATATATAGATTATTAATAAAAAGTAGTTATAAAAAGCAGTATAAAAATATTGTATATAAATTACAAGTAGTATTAAAACACTATAGTATAATAAAATAAAGTAAAGCTTAAAATAACTTTATATAAGCTTAAAGTATAGTATTTACTATTAATATAGTTGCTATTTTATTAGTTTAAAAGGCTAAGGGCTTATATTCTATATTTTTAAGTCCTTATCTTAAGTTATATAAGTTAAAAAATAGATTAAGTACCCCTTCCTTTAAAAAAGAGTTTTATTAATACTTTTTTAAGCTCTTTAACGAAGCTTACATAGTTTTATATATATTTACGTAAATATCAATCTTAGCGGCGAGCTTTATAAATACTATACCTTAGCGCCTTCTTAATAGTATAGTCTTTGTTTTCTACTTTTTTTCTTAGTAGCGTAGGCCCGCTTTTAGGTATTATTTAAGGCTTTATATTTTCTAAAATAGATGTTAGTATTTCTACACTTAATAATTTATTTATGCTTATTAACTATAAGCCCGGCGGCTTAATTTTCATACCCGCACTAAAATTAATAAAGTATATACTTAGTAAAACTAATTCTTATTATAGCCCCGCTGTTTTTATACCTTATAGCTAGCTTATAGCTAATAAAAGCATTTTTTACTTATATTTATCTATCTACGTACTTTTATATTTACTTTTAGTTTTATTGTTTCCTATTATAACCTTTTTAGCCTTTTTTATAACGCTTTTTTATAATACTACGTACTACTATTTTAATAGCTCTTTCTACCTTTTATACGACTTGCTATAAGTAGCACCTTATAAATAACTTTTAGACTAAGCGCAATAAAGGCTTATATATAAATTATATTATATATTATAGCTAGATAATAGCAACTATTATAACAGATATTAAGTAACTAACTTTAAGCTTATAACTTTATCCCGCTAGTTCTATAGCAGCTTTTATACCTAGTATGACTTATATAAGCACTTTTATAGCTTAAGCCTTAACCTCCGCTACTTATATAATTTATACTACCTCTACTATACTTTATCCGCTAACTTACTAATTTATAGTAGCGGTAAGTTTTAGCCGGGTTATAGTATTTAAACTTAGCTATATAGTTATAGAAAGAAAGACTATTTATAGCTATATATATTAACCTTAGTTTAATAGATATTAAGTATAACTTTTATAATACTTTATACTAGTTTATAAAGAGACTTTTTATACGTATTACTATTTATAATTCACTATTTTAAAAAAAAGGAAAAACATTTATTATTATAGTTTTAAAGTTTAAATTATATTATAACTAAGGGAATATATAGCCTACTTTGTTTTAAAACCTTTTGCTATTTTTATTTAAATTACTTTACGTATTTTCCCTTTACTAGTTTACTTTTAAGCACAATTTATACTGTTAAAACAACCTATTTAGATTTATATTTCTATAAGCTAACTATATAATAAGCAGCGTTATATCTTATTACTTAATAAACTACTTTATATATAGCGCTTAATATTATATTTTAAGTCCGCTTAAGCTAAGTGCTAGTTTTAGCTTATAGTTTACTTAGCTGCATTTCTTTTTATAAACTCTTTTATCTTACTAAACTTTAGTTAATTATTAATAAAAATCTAAATTGTTTATTTTTGTTTAATTTCATAAACCTTTTAAATAAGTATAACCTTTTTCTTTTACTATACCTTATAGTATAAAGGCGCTTTTAGTTAACTAAAAACTTAGTAAAAGTTCTTATTATTATTTAGCTATGCTTAGTTTTTAAGTTTATTATAAACTAGCGCCGGGAAACTCTACTTATTATAGATAAGGTTATAATCCTTATTTTAGATATTATTATTATAACAATTATACTAGCTATTAGTTTAAAGTATTTTTAAAAGCTATTTATTTATAGCGGCTAAAAACCTAAGCTTATTTTATTTAAGTTAAAACTAACTCCCTTTTATTATAGCACTTTAAGTTTATGTTTAACTTAATAAGCGATGTATTTTAAAAGGTAAATTAACTTATTAAATAGTATAGTAATTTACCTGCCTTTTAGCCTTTTACTTAATTTATATAACTTTAATTTTTAGATAAGAATTAAAGTAACCTTAAGGCTTAAGTAAAATTGCTAGTACTCCTTTTAAAAGTCTTCTTTTTAGCTAAGCTTAAAGTATTAAGTATTATTACTTAGGCCCGCTAATTATCCACCTCTTAAGAGAGCATTATAAGTTATTTTTACCTTAAGGCGGCCTTAGCTTTTTTAAGCTTACTTAATCGCCTTATTTTTTTTAAAAGAATCGAAGGCAATAGTTATAGCCCTTTGTCTTATTACTAGTTTTTCTTTAGTATTACCTTTGCTTTTTTCCCGGCTTAAGTCTTAACCTCTACTAAACGGCGTCCTTAAAACCTTAAAAGTTTTACTAGATAAGCGCCTGAAGCTTTATATTAAAACTTTTATAGCTTTAAATAAGTATAGCTTAATAGTAAGTGCGCACTATAATAAAGCGTGTATTAAATAAAGGTCTTTTTACTCTAAAAGTAGTAAATATCCTCCCCACTATTATATATAAATACTTTATACTATTTATAAAGTGCTTTTAAGTTATAATACTTAGCGATATAGCTAACTTAATAGTATTAAAAGTACTACTAAGGCTATATTAAGTCTTTATATAGTTAAGCATTAAAGCTCTATAACTAAATAACAACCTTTTTATTATATAGTTTGTCTGCTTTTTTTACTTTTTTAAATTAAGGATAAAGGCTGTCCTAAGTATAGTTTTAGCGTAAGGCCTCCTTATCTATAGCTAGATTATAAAGAAGCTATTAGCCCTTATAAATTTCTTTGTTTAGTTCTCCCCCCCCCCCCCGGCTTTTATTATATTAACAAAGACCCTTTTAATAATAACTATAATAATACCGCTTATAACTTAAAGCTATACTTAGTTATACTTTTAAAGTATAACTTTCTCTTTTAATATAATTTATAGTCTTTGTTAAAAGCGTTTATACTATTACTGCTTTTTTTTACAATAAAAATAATAGTTAATACTTTTTTTAATCTTTTAACCCCTGCTATTTAAAGTAGTATTAATCAAGTCTTACTAAATTATAAGCTAGCGCTTATGCTAGCTAAGTATTTACTTTTTTATAATAATATAACCTCCTGCTAAGGCCGTCGCAGTTAAAGCTTAAATTTTAAGCTAAGGCGTTAACTAAGTTAAAAGGCCTTATTAAAAGGCCTTTAAAACTATATTTCTAACTCCGGATTTTATATTACTTAGAGTTTAGCTAATCGGTGCCCTAGCCCTCGTCTTAAAAACTAAAAGCCTTTATATAATTATTTAGATAAAGTTAAAAGCAACTTCTTATATATACTTCGCAATTATACCTTACGCTTTGTTTATACTAATTAGCTTAAGTTTGCTATAAGTTAGTTTAAAGATTATTATATTACTATAGTGTTTCTGCGATTAATAATATTATAATTAGTAGTAATCTACCTTATTTATTACTATTAAGTTACTTTTTAGCTTTCTTTAATATTTTAAAGCAAACATACTATCTAAAAATACGGGTTATTAAGAATAAGAAATTGAAAAACTTTATTTATCTTAATTTTAACGCACTATACCTAGCTTAAGACTACGAAAAAGCTTTATAAGAGCGTTTTTAATTTTAAATAAAGTTAGCAAAGTAATATATAGGATATTATTATTATAGCTAAGGACTTTAATAGAAATAATATATGGTTTTTTAAAGTTTCTTCTTATTATAGTTATTACCTTTTGCTTTTATGCTTGTCCTTTCTTTTATAAGTCGATTAAGGTTTTTTTTAAGGCTTATTAATCCAAAGTCTTTAAGATTAAAGTTGAAAAAGTAGATAACTTAGCTAGTATACTTACTATTAATATATTTTATACTTATATTTAAGTAGTTTATAGCCTTCTTTATATTTTATTACTTATTGTAGTTATTTTCAGTAGATTTTTAAGGTAGTAATAAGTAAATAAAGCTTTTTTAGCTTTTTTACTACTAAAGTAACGTTTATATAGACGTATATAATAGTATATAAAACTAGCTTTGCCTTATAAAGTAAGGTATAACTACTATTAATATAAAGGTTATTATACCTTTAACTTATATAAGCAGTAGCCGTGTTATGTCTTAGTATTACTAAGACTTTATGGCTATTATATAGTATTTTAAGCCGCTTACCTTCTTTATTTTAGTTATAATAAACTTAAACTAGTTTAAAATTAAAAGAAAACTACTTTTTAGCTTATCTACCTTTAACTACTTTAATATAATTAGCTATATCCTTTACTAAAAGTGATACTTTTTCCTTATAAAGCTTTAACAAGATATTTTCAGCAATTTTAAACGTGTTATTTAAACTATAAAATACTGAAAATAAGGCCTACTATATAAATATATTCTGTTTTTCTTATACTTAAACCCTTACTTTTTTAAAAGACCTTAATATATATTACTTAAAGTATAGAAGCAAGATCTTTATAGCTATAAAAAGTCTTAATCGTATTTTTAAGGGTTTATTAGCTAAAGTATAATATATAGTCCCTATAAGCTTAATAACCCTTAATCTCTTTATATATAGTATTATATAGTTAACTAGCAGAAATTATAAACAACGGGTAAGTTAAAGACATAAATATTATATACTATAGTAAAGTTTAAGAAGAAAGTTATAAGTAAGACTATTAAATTAAATTTAAAATAACTAAGGTTAGTTATTAGTAAGCTTTAAAGTTAAGCAAATTTTACTATTAATTAGTAAGTTAAATAACAACTTGCTTTTTGTTTTCTTAGTTAAAAAACTTACATTTTATTTATACGATAATTTTCTATAAGAATTCCACTTTATCTTTTAACGCCTTTTTAGTCTTTTCTTTGTATATTATTAATAAAATATTTTAAAATATCTATTTACAAATCCTTAATATCTACTATATATCATACTTTTACTTAGGAATATTCTGAAATTACTTAAGCAATGCCTTTAATAGTATAATATTGAGGAAATAACTGTGTAATATAATAAGGCTATTTTATAATTTTTAAGGGACTTACTTAATATATCTTAGTTATATACGAGAAACTTCTTAATTATAAAGTAAAGACTAAAGTTATAGTAAGTTCCGCGCCTGACCTTATAATAAATACCTACGAAGAAAAGATATTGTGTATCTTTATAGTGCTATTTAGTACTAAGTTATATAAAAAACTTAATAAGACTATAAAAATTAGCAAAGATAGAAATAAAGGCAGTATCCGCTATTAAGATAGGAATAAAAGCTTTTAATCCGCTTTAATAACAAAAAGAGATTTTAGCTTTAAGCCGCTTAACTTAAAGGAAGGGTAATATAAAAAGCTTAAGCTAAGAAACTATTAATAATTTTTTATAGCAAAATAATTAAAAGAAAACAAAAGTATAATAAGAAGGCTAAGGCTTTATTATAATAACAATATATTAAACTATTATTAAAATAAATTAAAAATAAGAAAAACCTTATTATTAACTATAGTATATACTATATATAGTAGAAAAACTATAGAGAAAATAAAACGTTAAAATAGTAAAACACTTTTTCTTAAGTTTATAAAGCAAAGGCTAAGGAGTAAGTAAGTAATACTATAAAAAGCTTAAGAGGGTAAGTAAATAAAACAGAAGAAATTTAAAGTAATATAATATCTTAAAAGTTAAAAGATAAGCTAAGGGTATTTAAGCTTAAGGTATAAAACAGGCTAGTAAAAACGCGGTTTTAGGCGTTTAGTATTACTTTAGCTAATTTAGCGGATAAAGCCGCTTTTTTTAAAAAAGAGGCTTAGCGTTAACTTTTAGCTTAATAAGCCGGCGTAGTACTAAAAGCTAATAGGGATAAAGCGTAAAATATAAGCTTAAGTATAATAAAGCGCTAATTAAACTAAAGAAAATTATAAAGGTTAGTAGCAAAATATAATAAGACTTTTTATAAGTTGGCTGAAATAGCGTTTTTAAATTAGTTTAGCTAAGGTTTTTTATCCTTATTAATATTAAAAGTAATTAATTATACAAAGATTAATATTCACTTAATCGTCCTATTAAAGATAAATTAGTAAAGGATAATAAAGTTAAAGCTATTAGCTTAAAAGTAATAGCGGACGTTTTTAGCAAGTTTTATTTTACTACGTAGCTAGTTAAGATATTAAATATAGCGGATATAAGTACCGCGGTTAAAAGGTTATTTTTAATAATAAGTATATAAAAGAAGTTAAAACTTATAATAAAAAACGCGAATATTTTAGCTAAGTAAGTATAAATATAAAGTAGAAAAATAGCACTTATATTAGTTTATATATAGGGAAATAAGCTAATAATAGCTTAAGCTATCTTTATATTACTATAAATCATTCTAGTTCTATAAAAGTAATTAACTATAGTATAAAGAGTAGTACTATTTATAATTAAGTTGTGTTTAATAAATAAAAGCATAAAAATATTAGCTTAATAACTATAGCGATAAGATTTATTTACGCGGTATCTTAGCTATAGCGATATAAAATACTTATTTAAGTAGTAGTAAAGATATTAAACCTTTAATCTGTCTTTTAGCAGTAAAAGGTAATTAGTAGTATCTTTAAGGAGCTACTAAGCTTAAGATTGTAGATTTCTTTAGGTTTTATAAGAGTTTAAGCAACGTTTTACTTCAATAAAGGCGTAGCCGGAACGGCCTTATTATATAAGGCGGTTATAGAGTTTTTTACGGCGGCTATAATAGTGGGAATAAAATCGCTATATTTAATAAAAATAAAAATTGCTTAAATCTCCGCTAAGTAAGAAATAAAAAGGGTTATAGTTATAATAAACTAAAAGGTATAAATAAGTATAAAAGCTAGCTAAGCTTCTTTAAGAGTATTTTTAACTAAATTGTTAAAGTCATAAAAAATATTCTTTATATACTACTATAAAACAATAAGTAGGTTTAGCTATATAAATAAACGCTAAAAGCATCCGGCGGCGTCGTAAAGTAAATTAGCTTTATAACGTAATACTTAAATAAAGAGTAAAAGAGTAAAATAATTATACTAGCTTATCTTAAATAAGACTTAATATCTTATTAAATCCGAAAATATACCTTTACTATATAGTATATACATAATGATCTTTTAGAATTTAATAGCTTCTTATACGCTAAGAAAAGACGAATGTAAACTTAGTACTAGTATAGCAGAACCTTTATCGTTTCTCGTATAACAAGTAGCAAGGCGTAATTTATCTCATTTAATTTTAATAGCCGGAAAAGAGGAAGAAGACTTAATACTAACTATTAAACTAAATAAGGTAAGGGTATCTTATTATGCGGATTTCTTAGGTTAAAACTAGCTAAAGAAAAAGAAAGAAGAAAAGGAAAAGAGTTAAGGGAAAGAGAAGGAAGGACCTCCTTTTATACCTTTTTAAGGCTACTAAAAGGCTTTTCTTTTACATACTTTTTAATGCTTTTATATACTAATCTATAACTTATACCTTCTATAACTTATTAAGTTACTAAACTACTTTTTAAGCTAATAAAAATAGCTTACGCTATCTTTATTACTAGTTATAAGTAATATACGCTTTATTACTTATAACTAGCTTATAAAACTAAATATCCTTATCTTAAAACTTTTTATAAGATTCTATCCTCTTTTAAAAAAAGGCCTCTTACCTTAACTTTATATAAGGTATTAGTCGATTATATAAGGTATTAGTCGATTATATAAGGTATAAGTCGATTATATAAGGTATTAGTCGATTTATTTAATACTAATCTTATTATTAGCCGTAGCTAACTTAAGCTAAATATAAGCGTATTTAACATATACCGCTTATAGCTAATACTAGCTATCTTTAACTATTAAGCTATATTATCTCTCCTTATAACTACCGGTATTTACTTTAATAGTTATAACTCGTAACTAGCGGTATTTACTTTATTAGTTACTCTTTTATATTAAGTAGTATCTACTTTACTAGATGTTAGTACTTTTAGTACTTAAGATTATAAATAAAATAAGGTTTCCGTTATATATTCCCCTTTTTAAGGTCTTTTTAAACCTAAAAAGATAAACCTTCTCTTTTTATAGGTTATCTTATAACCTTAAGGTACTAACTAAACAATTTAAAGAAATCCTACTTTAAAGAGAGTAACCTTAGGAATTCTTTAAAAAAAATCCTAATCTTCTTATGTTTATAGATCTTTTCTAAAGAAAAATCTTATTTAGATTTCCTTTTACTTCTACTATTTAAGACAATAAAGAAATCCTAGCTTAAAGAAGCTAATACTTCCTCTTAAGGGTTTTATCGATTAAAATCCTTAACCTTTCTTAAAGCATTTCTTAAGTGCTTTATAGGTTCTTAGGTATTATCTAAACTAAGATAGTCCTTTTACTTAACTAAATAAAAGTATTCTTAATTTTCTATCTTTTTTATAAGTATAGTCTTTACTATATATTCGCTCTCTTTAACTCTTTTTAAGTCTAACTTTTTAGCTACCTTAGCTTCTTATAAAGTCGGCTTTAGTTAAGATATATAAAAAATAGGGTATATAAGTAGACTAATTAAAAGTTCTAACTTATAATTAACCTTTCTTATTTTCTCTATAACTTTAAAAGGTCCTATCTTCCTATAATCTAAAGACTTATTAATTTTATTAGTTTTAAGATTCCTCGTTAAAAGATATACTTTATCGCCTTTAGATAAAGAAAGTTTTAAAGACTATCTCTTATCGTAATAATACGATATCTTCTAAGCAATATATTTTAAATCTAATTTTATAAATCTATATAAGCTAATTAACTACTTATAGTTTAACATAACTTTTTTAGCTATAACTTCTTTAAGTAAAAAACACCTATAAGCTTTAAGTATAAAGCTATAATTTGTAAATGCCGGAGTAATCTTATAGGCTTAAAATAAGAGGTACTATACGCTAACTATACTATAAGCAATTTAGAAAGCTAATTATCCTACTAATAATTTATATAGCTTTTAAGGTATTTCTTAAGCGTTTAATTTCATCGTTTTATTATTCCGTTTATAATAAGGCAAAAGGCAGTAGATAATTTATGCTTTATACTTAAGGCTTGCGTTAAACCTTACTAAAAATTCGAAATAAATTTCCGATTCCTATTTAAAATAATAAAACTTAGAAGTCCTAAATTAGCTATAATATATCTTATAAAAGTATAAGATAACTTTTCTACGTTTATAGCTTTATAGATTAAAATAAAATAGCCGTACTTCGTAAGACGATTTACTATAACTAAAATAAAATTGTATTCTTTACTAACTATAAGACCTATAGACTTTAGTAATTTTATAATAAAGTCTAAGGTTATAAAGTCCTAAGGTCTTAAAGGAACCTTTAAAGGAATTAAGTTACTATAAGGCTTATATTATATAGCCTTGCTTTTATTATATACTTCGCATAACTTAATAACGCTTTAGATTTTCTTATAAAGGTTATACGTATTATAATAGTTTTTAATCTTATTATACGTTTTCGTAATACCTTAATATCTATATAAAGGGTGTGAATAAAAATCTATTATAACTATTCTCTTAGTCTTTAGGGTAAGGAATAGCTTATTCTTAAAAAACGCTATTTTCACCTCCTATTTAAGATTCTTATACCTTCTCTTATCTAAGTTCTTATAAGAATTCTTAAGTAATTCTTAAGTAGTAAGATCTTCTTATATATTAAATAGTATATATAATATCTTTAACTTTAAATTACTATTATTAATTAATAATAATAAGGTCTCTTTATAGGGCTCTTTCTTATCGTTTAGGTCCGGTCGTTAGCTAATTATATTAGCTTTAGTATTCTTAAAACCTTTCTTATAAATAATCTTATAGTTTAATTCCGAAAGAAATTTAGCCTACCTTATTTACCTCGCGTTTAACTGCTACGTTATAGCAAAATAACTAATATTCTTATAATCCGTATAAACCTTACGTTTATATTTATTTCTTAAAATATAATGCCGAAATTCTTTTAAAGCGTATATAATAGCTAAGAATTCTTTATTATAAATAGGATAATAAATCTCTATACCTACTAGCTTCTTTTAGTAAAACGCTATAGGTTTAAGAATATTATTCTTATCGCGCTAGCTTAACTACGCGCTTAATATAAAATTAAAAGCATCCGTTTTTAATTTTAACGGCTTCTTTATATTATAAGTATTTACTATTAGTTCTTTAATAAGTAATCCTTTAATCTTTTTTAAAGCTTCGTTTACTTTTAAGTTTTACTAAGAAGGGTCCGTTTTAGCTTCTTTAATATAGATAATATTAGTATAGTTATCTTAAAAAAGTCCGATATAAACTTCTTATAATAATTTATATATCCTATAAAGCTTTAGACTTCCTTAATATTTCTAGGAATTAGCTAATCTTTAATTATAGAAATCTTTTAAGGGTCTATCCTTTTATAAAAAGAAGTAATTATATACCTTAAGAATTCCACTTTTTATATATAAAAGCTATATTTCTTAAGTAAAATATATAAGCTGGCTTTTCTTAATACTTCTTATACTATATCTACTTCTTTTTAGTGTTGCCTTAGCGTGTTAAAGTATATAATAATATTATCTAAATAAGCCGTGTAGAAACGGTCTAAATAAGAATTTAATATATTATTAATTCTCTTTTAAAAGGTTGCTAGTATATTAGTTAATCCTAAAAGCATAACTTAAAATTCGTAAAGTCTATATCGCGTTTTACAGGCTATTTTAAATTCGTCTCCTTCTTTTATGCGTATTAAGCTATAAGCAGATTTAAGGTTAACCTTAGTATACTATTACTTATTAAGTAATCTATCTCTTCTTTTGCTTATAAGAGGTAACAGAGTCCGGTCCTTTATTATATCGTTATTTATTTCTTTAATGTCGATATAAAGTCGAGTTTTTTCTTTATCTTTACTATTCTTTAAAGCAAATAGTATAGGAGCTTTAAATTTTAATTTAAACTCTTTAATATAACCCTTTCGTAGGATTTCGTTAATATATTCTTTTAATAACATTAGATACTTCTTATTTAAGTTAAATATCTTACGGAATCTAGGCTTAAAGCTTTTTTTAATCTTAATTTTGTAATCCTAACTATCTTATAGTAGTAGCGTATCTTTAAGTAGCGGCGTAAATATATCGAAATATTTCTTTAATATATTTTTAAGTACTTTTAAATAATAATCCTTAAGGTGTTCTAAGTTAATAGTACCTTCCGAACGTCTTGTATACTACATTCGCTCTTTAAGGTGCTTTAAATTAATAGTACCTTCTAAATACTACGAGCTATTTTTATATATCTCATTCTTAATCTTTCTCTTATTCCGTTTCTTCTTAATCTTATCCTTTTACTTAAGGTATTGCTACTTAATATCCTTTAAGATATTTCATAGATTTTCTACTAATAAATTATAAGTAGCTTTATAATTATCCTTAAGGCTTTTAAGTTTTTATTTTAAGGTTCGGCGTTCTTTTTGCTTATATTATACTAGTCGTAGTCGTATTATCTTAAGTTATATTAGTCGTTTTATTGTCTTTTATTACGATATATATTAATACGATATATATATCTATATAGGAAGCTTTATTATCTTTATTATTACTATTCTTTATATAGTTATTATTAAGTAAGCCGTATTTAAATTATTTAAGGGTTTCGTTTTAAGGTCGCTTTTTATTAAAGTATAAAGAGGGATATTTAAGGTATCGTCTTTAAACCTTAAAAAGCCTTTATCTTAATCTATTATAAGATTATATTTCTATTAAAAAGGTAGTCTTAATATAACATTATAGCTAATAGCTAAGACGTTAAAAGAATCTTTAAAGTTATAAATCCTAATTATATACTTAAGAGGATTAGTCTTTAATATAATCTTGCTATTATTATACTTTAAGGGTAATTCTTTTACTAATAAAAGCATATAAGGCTCGTCTTTTCTTTTATAACGTAATTTTAGACGATTTACTATAATAAGGGAAATATAGCTACTTATTGCATAGCAATCTATTAATATATTAAGGCGATATCCTTTTAATTCTAATAAAAGGTTTATTTTTATACTTTAAGAATTATTATTTAACGTAAGTAACTTCTTTTTACTAAAAGATAGCTTTATTATTCTTAAGCTCGTTAGCTTTTTGCCTTATCTACCGACTTGTTAATAAATTTTAAATCTTTTTAAGGAACTAGTTTATTTAAGTTATTAAGCTTCTTAATAGCTTGAAAAACTAAATCTTTAATAATAATATAATCTTTTATTATAGTATTATTAATAAAACCTCCTTTAGTACGAATTATCTCGTTATATCGTTCAAGGTTATTATGCTTGTTTTACTACGTTTTTAGTTAGTTTTTAAGCATATCTTTTAAGAATCGTTTTACTTTTAATAGTATATTTAAATTATAATTCTTATTATAAAGATTATAATTAATCTTAAAGAACTCGCTATATTATCGAAACGTATCTTTAATAGCTAGGTTAAGGAATTCCGTATCTTCCTTAAGCTTATTAGCAAGCTCGTCGTTCTTTTTCTTAAGATCGTCTTTATCTTAAATTAAATTAGTAATATACGTAAAAAGAGATACGTAATCTTCCTTTAGCTTAACGATTTTACTTATTAATACTAAGTTACTTTCTTAAAGGTTTTCGATAGTCGTTTTATTATACTACTTAAAGAGTAAAAGTTATTTGATTTTAATCCGGTTATTAGTATTTTCCTATATAAGTTCCTCTTTATCGGCTTCGATATCCTCCTTAAAGCTTTCTATAAAGACCTTAATATTAGTTGTAAGTTCTTTAGTTCTTATAGCGGGTTTATTAAAAGGCTTCTTTAATTTAAGAAACTATCCGCTTCCTTACTTATCCGAAAGGTATATAAGGTAGTTGTCTTAATAGTATTTAGTTTAAGATAACTGCTTATACGCCCTATCCTTAATAGTAATAACCGTATTAAGAAATTCTATTAAAAGAGTATAAAGCTTATTACTATCTTCTTTCTTAAAAGAGGGCTCTTTATTTATTTCTTTAAATTTAAGGTTTTCGAGATTATAGCTTTCTTTTATATTTAAAAGTATAACGTTTACATTAAAATAAGGAGCGTTTTTATTATCTTTATAAATAGTTTATAAAGAAGTTCTTAGCTTATTATTATCCTTAGTTTTAAAAGTATTATTTTACTAGTTATTTAAGCTTTTAGCTTTTATCTTTATCTCTTTATTAGGTTTTTCTTTATAAAGACCCTTTATAAGCAAACTAGTCTTAAACGGACTAAGGTTTAGCATTATAAGCTTAGCATCGATTTCTTTAATATCCTTAATTAAAGGTAGTAGTAAAGTATATCGCGGATTATAGGCTAAGAGGGCATTATTCTTATAAATAGGCATATTCCTTCCCTTAAAGGATTTCCTTTTCTTAATATAGTCTCTTATAATATAGCCTTTCTTTATATAGTTAAAGCATTAAATGGCTTTTTTTGCGGGCTTTAGCGGGCTCGCCTTTAAGGTATTTAAGTTTATTACGTTACTTAGGTCGCGCTATCGCTTTTTATTATTTTTCTTTATAACCTCGCCGGGAGTCGAATAGTATTTCTTTTGCTACTAGCGTTTATACTACTTATTCTCTGTCTAGACCGCTGGACTAACATAGTCTAATAGCGTTTTTAGCCTATTTAGGCAATAGATTTCGTCTTTAACTTCTTCTTTAAGACCTTTGTAGAAAGTCGCTAAAAGGGCATTATCTTCTTATTTTACCTTAAAGGTTATTTATAAGAATCGAGCTACGTAAGCTATTTAAAACATAATCTACTTAAGGCTTCTTAATTTATGCTTTACTAATCGTTGCTTATTTATCATTTTAAACGTTTTTCGTAAAGCTTTTTTAAAGTTATTAAAATTCTTTAAAATATTCTTCGTCTTAGAATTCCTATCTTTAAGACTATTATTTATATAGTCCTTAAAAATTAGTTCGAACTATATTACTACTAAGCCTTATAGACAACTAAATATAAATATAACCTTTACTACTTCTTAATTTATCGTAGTAAGATAAAACTAAAAATAAGCTTTAAAAGAGGTAATAAACTCTTATAACTTAGCTAATTCTTTAGTATAAGGATTAAGTGCTTTAATCTTAAAAATAAAACTACTATCTATAGAGCTTATAAGGGGATAAGAAAGCTTTAAATGCCTCGAACTAGCCTACGGCTAACTAGTTAGCTATAGTATTATAAAAGTAAATATTTTTCTTTTATTTATAATAATTAAATACACGTAATTATAATTAATACCTTTCTCTTACTTAATAGCTTAAAAAACTTACTAAGTATATAAATACTTAGGATTTTTTATTGGAGCTATTAAGTTTATAAAGATTCTTATAAGCTAATTTTAAATAGCGGAACCCTTATCGTTTCTTATATAATAAGTAGTAAGGCGTAATTTATCTAATTTAAATTTAGTAGCCGAAAAGAGAGAAGAAGACTTAGTGCTTACTCCTAAACCGAATAAGGTAAGGGTATCTTATTATACGGATTTCTTAGGTTAAAACTAGCTAAAGAAGAAGAAAAAAGGAAAGGAAAGGAGTTAAAGGAAGGAGGAGGAAGGACCTCCTTTTATACCTTTTTAAGGCTACTAAAAGGCTTTTCTTTTATATACTTTTATATACTTTTATATGCTAATCTATAACTTATACTTTATATAACTTATAGGGTTACTAAACTACTTTTTAAGCTAATAATAATAGCTTACGCTATTTTTATTATTAGTTATAAGTAATATACGCTCTATTACTTACAACTAGCCTATAAAACTAAATATTCTTATCTTAAAACCTTTTATAAGATTCTATTTTTTTTTAAAGGGAGGCCTCTTACCTTAACTTTATATAAAGTATCGGTCGATTATATAAGGCATCGGTCGATTAATCCGATATTAATCCTATTATTAGCCGAAGCTAAGCTAAGCCGAATATAAGTATATTAAACCTATACCGCTTATATCTAATATTAGTCGTCTTTAACTATTAAGCTATATTATCTTTTTTTATAATTACCGGTATCTTCTTTAATAATTATAACTTATAACTAGCGGTATTTACTTTACTAGTTACTCCTTTATATTTAGTAGTATCTACTTTACTAAATATTAGTACTTTTAGTACTTAGGGTTACTAACGGAATAGGGTTTCCGTTATAATTAGTAAAGAATAAGTAAGAAAGTCTACTTTATCGCCCGGAAAGAAATAAAAATAATCTAGTAAACCGGAATAACTATAATATACTAAAACGGCATAATAATAATCCGGCTAAGACTTCTCTATGCTTATAAAAGACTTTTTTTCCCTTTATTTTTTCTAGCTAAAACTTAGACCTTTAAGCAATTCGAATTTGCTTTTCTCGCTACCTTTTCCCTTTTTTACCTTAGTGCCTCCTCCCGCTTTATAATTTTAGTTAAAGCGAAGTATTAAAAGTAACCTTAAGAAATTAAAATATATAAAAGATATAAATAAAGCCTATATAGTATAATAAAGCGGCATAAGTATATAAAGTATTAAACGCTAAAAGCGTCTTATTATTCTAAAAGCTAAAAAAGCAATAAAAGGAAGTAAAATATTATATAAATAGCGGTATAAAGTATATAATAATAAAGGTAAAGCTAAGCGTTAAAGCGAATTAAGGTAATTATAACCTTTAAGTATAAGCTAGTTTTTAGCGGGCGGACACTTAAGCGTAAAATAGTAAACCTTATTAATAAAGATATACATTAGTTTTAGCTTTCCTTAATAAAAGTAGTTATAAAGCTATTATAAATAAAAGCGTTAAATATTTTTAAGCTGTAAATATTAAAGTATTAAGTTTTAACGCTTATAATAAGCTAGGCTTATTATTAGATAATTATATACCGCGCTAAACCCTTTTTAAAGTAAAGTAAAGTAGTTAATAAGTAGTTTACTTAAAGATAAAAGTATAAAAAGCTATATTTTAAGAAAAAAGGTTTAATTTTAATAGTAGCAATATAAGGAAAAAAGATATAAAGCTTATAATATAGTAAGTAAGTATAGAAAATAGGTAGGAAAAAAGTATAAAGCTAAAATAAATAAAAGAAAGATTAGTAAAGAAGGAGCTAAATCGTATTAATATTAATATAACAATAAGTTATAAAAAGATAACTATATAATCTATAACTAATACTACTAAAGTTAGTATAATTTATTACTAAATTAAGTCGGCTTATATACTACTAACGCTGCGGTATATTACTTTAATATTATTATATTTCTTATAGCTAGCGTTTTCTATTAAAATTAAAACTTATTAATTAAAGTAGCTTATATAAAGTCTTAAGCTAGCACTTAAAAGTTATAGCTACTTAGCTCTCTTTTTTAGGCGATTATAAACTCTTCTTAAGCTATATTATAGCCGTATTTCTCTTTATAAGTATTAAGAATATACTTTACTTCTTAGTAATTTATAATAAGTTTTAAGGTAAAACGATCTTTTAGCGCGGCCGTCGGCTTAAGCTAAGACATAGAAAAAACTAAAAGGATATTTATAAAGATATTTATATTTATTTAGTATGTAAAGTAGTTAATATATTCTACAAATTTAAACGGCTTAGTACAGCGTTTTTAAAGCTTTATTATGCGGCTATTAGCGACTAAGTTGCTTTTACTAAGCTATAGCTTAGCTTAATTACTTTGTTTAAATTTAAGCTTTTATTGCTTTAGCGTTATATAAATATTTTATAGCAGCTTAAGTATAAGCTAGTAATAGCTTAGCTTAGTTTTAAAAAACCTATTATTTAATTCCTTTAGTTTAGTTCTTAAAGTATTATAAGCCGTTTGTTTTATATTAGCTTATAATAAGCTTACTTAAAAATGTCTTAATAACCGCTTAGTAAAAGGTGTTTATACTTTCGTAAGATATAAATAATACTATTAGTATATAGCGACTAATAATTATATATATTATTAATTTACTATATTATAAATAAAATTCGTTATTATTATTTATAAGCTTATTATTATATAAGTGACTATACTTATAGCTAGCGACTATATTAATATAGTCGCTATATTTTATTATATTAAGGAGCTTAATAAGCTTAATATTAATAGCGATACTTATAATAATAATAGCAATAATCGTGCTTTTATATTTAGTATAGGGATTTAATGCTATCTTACTATAATTGCTTCGTACTTTTATAAGACGTCGAACATTGCTAAGATAACTTATTAAAAGAAAAGTAGTATTATTAGTACTAAGAAAAATATAATAGTAATTAATATAAAGTTATTTTATTAATATTAAGCTAATAATATCTTGTTCTTATTATAGCAACTATTAAATACTAATTAATAAGCGGTGTAAGCTATAAACTTGTTAAACCTTAGCACCGGTTTTTAATATTAATATAATTAGTTTAGAGTACTATGCTTAAAAAGTATAGTTGAAATTTAGCTACTTATAAGCAATATAAGCTATATGTTTAAACAATACGCCTTACTTCTTATAAAGGCGGAGGTAAGAATTATAAAAATGAAAATATAGCTAGTTAAGAAAAAAGGTATCTTACTATTTTCCTTTTTATTTAATATAAATAAAGGGACTTTTTAATACGTTCTTTTAACGGTAATAAAGCATTAATATTAATAAAAATAGTTCGAGTTTTTTTTTCTTTTTTATAAACCATAAAAAGTAAAAATAGCTTAGCTTTTATTTTTTTTCTTTATTATTATTACTTAAAGAAGGATTTAACTTAGCTTTTTTACATTTTCTTTTTTTATTTATTTCCGCTTACCTTTTTTCCTCGTTTTATATTTTATTAATTTATAAGTATTAACTTTAACTAAAAATATAATATATTAAAAGTAAACTTATACTAAGTAAATAAGGAATTATAACTTAATTAATAAGTTAACCTTATAGTTTTAGCGTTTTAGCTTTTACTAAGTCTTATATTTTGTCTTTTTCTTAATAAAGCTAATAAAGTTTTTATTAATAAGTCCTTATCTATTTACTATATTCTTAGCGTTAACTTACTAATTAAAATTTATTACATAGCTTTTTAACTTAACTTAAAAAAGGTATTACTTATAACATATTTTATATTTAGTACTTTTTAAACTTCTTATTTACTTTCTTAATCTAAAAGGTTAAACATTATTAATATTTAGCCACTTTTTAGTTATTTAGCCTATGTTTTAAAAGTTATAATAAGCTAATATAAAATATATTATAAATATATAAGTAATTTTTTTAAAGAGCTAAACGATACTTATACTTCTTAATAGCTTATAGTACTTAAAAAGGTTTAATATAGTTAAAAAATAACTTCCTTTTTTTTCTTTAAACGAAAATTATTTATAAAGAGTATAATAAGGTTATAAACTTAAAATACAAGTAGTTAGTGCTTAAAGTTATAGTACTTCACTTATACTTAAGTAACCTTTATTACTATTCCTTAAGTTATTATTATAAAGTTTTTAGCTTATTAAGTCTTATTTTTACTTTAAGTACTTCTCTTTTTTAATATTATCCTTATTCTAAGATTAAAGTTTAGCTAGTAGCTAAAAAGGGCTTTATAAAAAGTTAGCTTAGTATTACTATTAATTATATCTTTATATATAAATTACACTACTTAAAAAAGTAACGCTTAGTTTATTTATTTCAAATTTATAAAATGTCTTAAGTAATAACATACTATTTAATTTATATATTTTATTTACCTCTTTACTTTAAAGTAAAACGCTATTAATAACCTAACTTTTATTTTTAGAATAAAATAGGGGTTTAACTAAAATTTACTAGTAAGTAATAACCTTTTATTTATAAATATGCCTTTTAAAAGCCTATATACTAGCTTAAAATTAAAATAAAATACTTTTACTAGCTTAAGCGCGTTTCTTATCTTAAATTATAAAATAAGAAGGTAATACTAAGTATAGTAATCTTTAATTATAAGTATTATATTAACTTCTTATTCTTTATATTATACTTTTAGTTAACATTTATTAAAGTTTATTAGTATTTCTTATTTCTATTATATTAATTATAGTAATAATAATATAATACTATAAAAGTCATACTCTTTTAATATAGCGCCTTAATATATTAAATGTCTTGTATAAACTAACTAATATTTTTTGCTTTTTTTCTAAGTAAAGGTTTCTTAATAATAATTTACCTATTTATTAGCTTTTAAAGTATCTTACTAACAAATCGTTATAATAAAGTTATATTAACTCTTGCGATAAGATAATATTTAAAGGTACTATAAATTAACCTCTTTATTATAATAATTTATTTAGTTATAAAAACCAAGGATACTACTTTTTTAAAAGGTTTTAGTCTCTTTTTAATAAGTAATTATTATATATTCTCTTTAAGCGAATTTTAGTAATTTTAGTAAAGTATTAAGAACTTTTATAGTATATATAAAAAAGTTACAAGCTATTTCTTTTATAGTCTTTTTTAAAAGTAGCTGTTTATAACTAGTTTTTTTTAACTTAATTAACTTACTACTTAAAGTTTACTCTTAAGTTAATAGTAATTCCTTTTATAAAAGTTTATATATTTTCTATTTATAAAAGAGACCTACTATACTTATATTAGCTTAAGATTAAGTTATTATTTTCTTATTAAAACGTCTTACTACCTTTTTATAGATTATAAATAATTATATAATTTCTTTAAGCTAGTTTTAACTAAAGCTTTAATAGTGACTTTATAAATTAAGGGCTTTTTACCTTTTTATTAAAGTAGTTCAAACGATATATTAGCTTAGGTTAACTCTCTTACTTTAAACTTAATTATAAATTTAAGTAATACTAAGAATATATATTATTATACTTATCTCCGATTTAAAAAGGTTTAATAAATAAACGTTTTAAAGTTAAAATAATTAGATAAGACTTTTCCTTACTATAAAACTTCTTTAGTATAGTATAATCAATACTTTAATAACTTTATAATAGTTAATAGGTTTTAGTTTAAAACTTAATAATTTTACTAAGCTTTAAAAACTTTTTAAATTAAATTAACTTAAACAATAACAACCTTTATTATTAAGCTAAGAAAAACAACTTATTATTAAATATTATAATATATTAGTTTCGATTGAAATATACCTCTTTAAGTTATAATATTAAAGTATAAGTATATAAATAAAAGTATCTTTTAAAGACGAAAATACTATAAGTTTTAGTATGTTAAAGTTTACCCATTTTAGCTTTTTACTATTATTACTACCTTTTAGTAATATAATAAGAGGGTTTTACTATATAGGGGTAGTAGTAAATAAAACAATAGTAATAATTATTAAACTTAAAGAAAACTTAAATATCTTAATAAGTATTAAGATTAGCTATTTAATAATTACTTTTACTTATTAAATATTAATAAATACTTTAATAACTAAGAAAAAGAAACTAAGAAACTAAACTAATTATTAACAAAATATATATTCAAATAACTTTATAAAACGTTATACTCTTTATAGCGTCTTTATACCTTATTAAAAGTATTTACGGTATTCCTTTTTTATTAATTAGAAGATAAGAGTATTATTAAAATCTACTAAGTAATAGAATTTATAAGGTATTTTAACACTTTATTAATATAGCTTTAAGAAGTTGCTAAGGTATTAATTAAACTAAATAGTATAATAATTTATAAAAAGTATTTTTAGTATAAATAAAAAGCTATTTTCTATTTATTGCTTTCTTTTATATAAATACGCTAATATATATTTTCAATCTTAATCTTTAAAACGAACTTCGCTCTATAGTTATTATTAATAATCTTTTAAATAAAAAGTGAAAAGTATTTATTCTTATATATAATATAATTAAGTCTTAAGTAGTTAATATAAAGATAAAAGCCTTTATCCTTCTTTAGGATAAAAAGGATTATGATTCTTACTAAGCTTTATAACTCTTAGGTAATACCGTATTTTATAAAGTTATTAATTTAGTCTTTTAATACTTATAATTTATTATAAAATAAAAAGTAAATCGGTTTTAAAGCTAGTTTTATGCTAAAAGTAAAGTTAATTATATACTTTATTTATTTTTAAACCGGTAAAGAAATGAAACTTATTTACTAAGAATTTATTTGAAAATCTATTTAAAGTTAGTATTTTTTTTATTTATTCTCTTTTTATAATCTTTTTATTACTAATTTTTAAGCAATAAAATAAACTTTTAGTTAGGAATAACTATATAAATATAAGCCTTACATTAGTAATCCCTTATAAGTTTTATAGACTTTATAAGGTACTACTACTAATAAAATACAAAAACTATTATTACTCTTTTTATAAAATAATCTAAGTTTTTTTTTATAATTACTACAGTTAACTATAAGTCTAATATCGAATTCTTTAACGTTATTTCATTTCTATAAATATAGTACTAAGTCATTATGTTTTTAGTACTTTTTATATTAATAATTCTTATTAAAACCTCTTAAACTTTATAGTTATTTTTTTATTTATTTCTTACTTTAAAAAGTTAAAAATATATTCCAAAGAATTATAATAAGCCTTATTTCTATATAAAGTATATTTTTATAAAGTTTATTATTCTCGGATTATATAAGTATATATTTGTAATTATAAGATTTTGTTTTAATAATACTTTAAAAGTTTATAATAGCTTTTTAAAAAAGTATTAATTACGTAAAAGAAAAGGCGTTTACTTTAGCCTTTAAGTATTTTTATATAAAGCGGCTTAAATATATAAAGTACTCGCTAAAGTTATTATAGTTAAAGCTAAAGTATCTTTTTTTACATAATAACCTAACTTATTATATTTAAAATAAATAACGGCTTTATTTTAAGATAAGCCTTAGCTTTATCTTTTTTTTAAACCTTAGCTACGACTATATTAAAATGTATTTTAATATCAGTTTTCTTTTATTATTATTAAGGTTCTATAGCGCTTTAGTAGTAAGAACCTCTTAATTAATATTTACTACAGCCTGTTTAAAAGTAGAATTTTCCTTATTTAAAGGATCTTTAGCTTATTCTATACTAGCTTAAATTAAAGCGTATGCGAAAATAGCGTTTCTTATTATTTATAGCGTCTTAATAGTATAAAGCTACATAAACTACTTCTTTTTACTATACTAATAAACAGGTATTAAATAAAAGTCAAGTTACTCTTAAAGCTTTAGCTATAACTTAGCAAAGAACCTGAATCGTTTAATAGAGTTAAAGAAAAAGCTAAACTTTAAGAAAAACTAAGTATCTTACTATTATTTATTCTTTAGCTATATTACTAAAAGTATCCCTTAGCTTACTCTATCTTTTATTAGTATAAGTATTTATTCTATAAAATAGATTTAACTTATACTATATTATTCTTAATCAATCGGCGATAATCTCTTAAGGTATTAGCTATATTTTGTTTTATAGTTAGTATATATATTGCGTACTATAAATAGGACTTAAAATCTTTTTTAATAAATTTATTAAGGTATAGCTTTAATTATATCTTTAAGGTTATAAAGCTAGTTAAGTTATGTTAAAAAGTTAGTTTAGTAAGCTAGCTTAGTAATAATTTTCAGTTTTATCTTACTACTTTCACTCCTTATTAAATTAAGGGAGATTTATTAATAACGCTTTTTTAATTAGTTAAGGAGTATTCTTTCTTTTTTCTATATTTTCTTTTTAAGCTATATAATTTATATTTATAACTATTAAGTCTCTTTTCATTCCTTAATATAGGCTTAAGTAGCTATTTATTTTTCTTGAAGTATAAAAGAGTAAGTACTTATAAATAAAGATATTCTTAATAGCACTTTTATTATCTTAAGTATAAAAGGTTTTTAGTTAAATTCGTTATCTAAATAAATCTTTTATACTTCTTAGCCTTAGTAAAAGCTATATTAGCTTTACCGCGCCGGTTGAATACCACTTTATAATCTTTTTATAAATACTATTTTTACTACGTAATTAAAAAAGAAAAGCTTTAAAAACGATAAGAAAATAATCTTAAAATATTATTAATTCGGAAGTTAAACAAATAAATATTAAAATAAATTATAATATTTCTTAGCCGCTTACCTTATAATAAGATTAAAGCTTATAAAACGGGGAGTCTTTTAGCTTTAATTATAAAAGCTTATTAACTACTTATTAAGTTAAAACTAAAAGCAGGGTTTTTTAACTAAGTATATTTCTTATACTTAGTCAGCTTATACCTTTAGTACTATTCTTATTAAGTAGTAGTATAAGAAATAAGGATTATTAATTTTGCTTACTTTATACTAATTGAGTATAACTAAAGTTTATAATATACTTATATTAAGTAAGCGACTTTTTTTCCCGTTAGCTAATAGCGCGGTTCGCTACTTTAAAAATAGCAGCTTAAGTATATAATAAGACAAAGGCTTACTTAAGGTGGTCTTTACTTTAGATTTTTAAAAGTACTAAGCGCGGTATAAAATATAATAATATTTAACTTAAACTTATAGCTTATATTTATTAAAATAAAAAGTAGCTTCTTTAAGTTAAAATAATAAAATACTATATTTTAGGTAAGTATTTAAATTTTTCTTTAAAAAGCTATAAGCTCCGCCGTAGCTAAAGTAAATTTAGTTTTAGCTATAAAATACACTTAGATTTACTTGTTAAAACGTTACTTATTATTTAATATGGTTTAAAACTTAGCGGTTTTCTTCTTTAATAGCGGGTTAATATATTAAGCAAAGTAAGCAAGAAAGTTCTAAAGCTAGTTAATAGGTCTAATTTATTTTTTAAGTTCTTAAAAAGTATTAAGGAAGAAGATAGCGCGGAGGGCGTATACTTATTTATTAGTATTTATAAAGCTAAACCTTTTAACTAAGAATTTAAGAAGCTAAATTAAGGGATATTTTAAAAAGGACTTCTTAGTTAAAAGGCAAGTTTATACTTCGTAAAAGGCTAAAATATAACTATTAAGTAAATAATATATTCTTTAATAAAGTTACAAAATATAATAATATTATCGATATATACTATAGTATAGTTTATATATTTATATATAATTAAGTTTAAAAACCTTTAAATATAAGCTAAGGAGTTTTTAGAACTTATAAAAGCTACTATAAAGCACTTAAGGCCTTAAGAAGTAGTTGTTTTAAAGCGTTCTTAGTACTTTAAGTAAGAAAGAAATTCATAAAAAATTAGGTAAGTATTAATTATATAGATAAACTTTAAACTATAAAGCGTTTAAACTAAATTAAATTAAAGCAGTATAAGCTAAGCATTTAGATAAGCAATGCTATTAAGTACTTTAAATATAAGAACTCTTTAGCTTTTTTTATTGTTATTCATTAAATCTTTAAGTAATAAACGTTAAAAAAGCAAATAAGTTAGCTTTTATCGCTTTTTTTATTCTACTTTTTTTCTAAAGCTCGTTATATATTTAATTTTTAAAGTCTTAGTTCCTTTAATTAAGTAGATATACTAATAATACTAGCTTAGCTAAATACTAATTATTAGCTTAAGGTATTTTTATATTATAGTTAAAGTAAACTTAAATAGTACTTTAGTCTTTTTATAAAAAGAGAAATTATTAGCGAGCTTATAAATATAATAGTCGAGCTTTAAGTCTATATTGTATATATTTACTTTATTTAAAGTCTTAACTTTTAAGAGCGATATTTCCCGTTTATTACTTAGTTTAAGATAAGAAATAAGTTTAAAATCTTATAGCAAGGGCTTTTAAATAGGTTTAGCTAGCTTATTAATATTATTTAAATTTTAGATAGCGGTAGTAGAATTTCGATTTTTAATAGCGGCTCAAGGTTTAGCGTAAAAAAGTACTATTAAGCTTATATTTCAAAATTATACTTAGTAATAAAATTCAATTATAGTATTAATATATTAGCTTTAGCGAAGTTATTCTAAGTAACTATACGTATTTCTTATAATTAGTGGCTTATATTAAGTAAAGGAATTATAAATAAGCTCATTTTTATCAAAGTAAAATATAAACTTTTATATAGTAAATTTCTTTTTTATTATAGTATAGCGGCTTATTATTCTACTAAGTAGGATAAGCATATTAGCTATACTATAATTAGTATATTATATATATAGCCTTTATTAAGTTACTTATATCTTAACTTTAAGTTTATAATAACCTTTAATAATAATGTTTTTTATTAAGTTTATAATATTAAGTTAGTATTAGATACTTAAAAACTAGCTAAGCAGTAAGCTTATAGCGAGCTTTTAAGGAGTTTTTAATTCTATATATATAGCTCCTAAAGTAGATATAAATAGTAAATTCCGCTTATTCTTTTATAAAGGTATACTTAATACTAGCTAGTAGTTTTATTTAAGTAGGATAAAATATAATATTAGTAAGACGTTTAAAGAAAGCTTTTTTAATATATTAATAGTTTGCTCTTATATTAATATACATCCTGTGTTTATTAGTTAGTTTCTTTTTTTATAGATTATAATTTTAAAGTAAATAAATTAAGATAGTTTGTTTAATAAGTTTATATGCTTAGTAGGCTTTACTTTAATAATAAAGATATTCTTAATAAGCGTAAAAAAAGCAGTTATTTTCTTATAAAGTAGATTTAGTCTACTTAATTTTTTCTTTTATAGTTTATTAGCTTAAGCGTATTATTTATCAGCGTAGTATTAATATCTTTATATATATATATCATTTTATTTATTACCTTTTTAAGAAAATAAGCGCCGGCTTTAACTATAGTAGCCGCTTAAACCTTTAAAGTAAAGTTAATAAAACTAAAGCTGTCTTTTATACCTTAAGTAAAAGGAGTAAATAAAGCGTTTTCTAGCTTTTACTATAGCTAAAAGCTAACTAGTATAAGTATAATTATTAGCGCTTAAGGCTATATTAGCTATATCGCGGTTATTAAAGCGGTTAATAACTTTATATTACCTAAGGATTTATTAGGATTTTTAAAAGGAGTATTTTATATTTTTCTTAACCGCTATAACTTTATATTTTTGCTTTATTCTACTAATAACACTCCGAGCTAAGCTTATAATATTAATAGCTATTAATAAACAAATAGTAGTAGTATTAGTTTTTTCGCGGGCTTATTAATTAGTTACTTTATATTAAAAGCTAGGCCTTATATTAAGTCTAAGCTACGCTTATATAACCCTTAAAAAGGGTAGTTAATTAACTAGCTAGTAGCTTAGTAAACTTATCTTCTTTAGCTATACGCTTACTATACTACTTACTATTGCGGGTAGATTAAATAGCTACCCTATAGTAATAAATCGTAGTATTACTACGTGCTATAACCCTATTAAGGCTAATTTATTATAGTTAATAAAACGATAATAAAGGGTCTTAGGTTTACGACCTGCTAAAAGTATTAGTAAGCGACGTTCGGCTTTAGCTTATAGCTTTAAGCTAGGGGAGACGACTTATTAGCCCCGCCTAATCGCAGGCGGGGGGGATAAGACGTAGTATTTTAAGCTAGGCCTTATATTAAGCCCGGGCTACGCTTTTATAGACCTTTAATAGGCGTAGTTAATTCACTAGTTAGTAGCTTAAATAATTTGTCTTTTTTTGCGATATGCTAGGTATACTACTTATTATAGCGAGTAGATTAAATAGCTGCTTTATAGTAATAAATAGTAGTATAACTACGTGCTATAACCTTATTAAAGCCGACTTATTAAACTTTATAATTTAATAATAAGCTTTGTTTTAAGTTAATAAATTAGCTATTTTTATTTTACGACATAAAACTTAAAAATAATTAATCTTAGTTAATAGGTAAAGGTTTTATATAAAAGAGTATTTAATTGTTAGTATATAAATAAAATTCAATATGATTTTATATATAAAGCTACTTTAGCTTTATACTTAAAGCGTAAAAATTAACTTTAAAAGTCTACGCTATTAATAATATTATTAACTAAGAAAATCTTACTTAATAAGGCTTAAGCTGTTATATTAAGTTATATTGCGTAACGGGCTTAAAGCTTCTCTTAGCGCTAGGCTTAATAGCTTAAGCTTAAGCTATATAGTAATAATTAGTTTATATTAAAAAGATCCTTAAAATACTATTTAATAGCGGTATTATATAATAAGCTTAAAATTAAAAGACTTAATTTATTTATATAATTTAGCCCGCAGATAGCTTCTTAGTTATTAGCGTTTATAAACCTTTTAACGTTAAAATATAAAATAGTTTTATTAGTTTCTTCGATAGTATTAAATAATATATTTTATAATCTTTATAAGTTAAAGCAATAAACATTTTACATATAAAGATAAAGGCTTATATTTAAGCTTATTTATTTCTTATAGCTATTTTAATAATTAACTAGTTATAAACCGATTTAAAGTCGGTTAAGTTAGTAATTAAAAATATTCTTTATTATAAAGATAAGCATAAGTATAGGAAAAGGCGCTATATTAGCAACTAATAGTAGCGATATTATAGCTAAGGCTTAGGTTAGTAAGCCGCTTTAAGTCGCTATAAATCTTACTAAGATATCTTAAGGAGGCGTTTAAGCAGCGTAATTTATAAAAGAGCTTATTTTATATAGCTTTTAGGCGGAGTAATACTATAGCTAATTAACTTATTAAAATAAAACGTCTTTAATTTTTTATCTTTCTATAAAAAGAAAGTAAAAGATTTTAAGCTAAATAAGCTTTTAATCCTTTTACTAACTATTAATAAACAAAATAACTAAGTTTATAAAATGTAAGTGCTAAAAAAGAGCCGTTAAATAAGTATAAAGTATAATAAAATTAGAAAATATATATAGCTTAAGCTTTTTTATTTAAAGCGTTAGATTTTTCTTAAAGTTCTTAAAGTAGCTATATAATAAGAAACTAATTAGCTTTTAAGATTTAATTATATACTAATAAGAGCTTTTTTCCTTATACAATATCTTTTAATATATAGTGCTTAATAAGAACTATTTTAAACTTCTTATTTTCTTATAGTTAAAATACTTAAATATATAGGAATTTATAGTTAATCAAAATAAATAAAAGGAATTATTACTCTTTACTATATTATAAACTAGTGGAATTAGTAAGCTATGGGTTTATAAAAAGAATAAATATTCTATACGATATTAAGGCTTAAGAAAAGAGTTAAAAGTAGGTCTATTTAACTTAAATCGGGCTATTTACTATTAATAATAAGCAAGCTTAAAAGTAATGTAAATAAAACTATTAAATAATAAGTAAAATAATAACTTACTCTTTTTTTCTTAGTTAAAAGACTTACTCCTTATTTTTATTAAGTTATTTTTAAGAATTCCCTTTAACCTCTTTGCGTTTTCTTATTTTTTTCTTAGAATATTTTAAGGGAATTATATTAATATTTTTTTTTTATTTCTTAGTATTAACTATGCATTATACCTTAACTTAGTAATTCTTCTAAATTACTTATATTATGTTCTTAATATTATAACGTCTAGAAATCTAAGGTATAATATAGTAAGGTTATCCTAAAATTACTAAAGAACTTACTTAATATTTTCTAGTTATATACTAGTAATTTCCTTATTATAAGGCGGAGACTTAAGTTATAGTAAGTTTTACGCCTGATCCTATAATATTTAGGCCCGCGCTAACGAGCTTATATACTATTTAAATCGTTTTTTCAAGCCGTTTTATAATAATATAGTTATTTTAAACAATACATATCCTTTTTATTCGTAGCAGAATAACTAAAAGCATATACTAAAATATTATAACTACTAAGATATTCGCTTAAATAACTGTTTTACTTTTTAAGCCCTTTTTTATACTTATAGTATAATGCTTATATTAATATTAAGACATATATTATTATTAAGACTATAATATAGATATATAAGTATGTTTATAAAGACTTAAACTAAACAACTTTATATATTAAGAATATAAAACGATAAACTAAGATTTCTAGCTATTTATAGTGCTATTATATTTCCTTACTTTAAGTAATTATTAAGCTCTTTAAATTTGCAGTCTATAAGAAAAAGCTACTTATTATTTAGCTACTTATATACTTAAAAGGTAAGTAAATAGTTTATTTTCCAAACGATGCTTTTTTTATAAAAGTCCGCAAAATTGCTTAAGGGTAAAAAATTAAGCTTATAGCCTTTTTAACTATAATACTACTAACTTAAACTCTTAAAAAGTTTTATATCTTAACTTTTTAGCTTTTTATATTTTAAAAGCAACTTAAATAGGTGTTAGCCTTAATAACGGGGGTATTATATTAGCTAAATTTATCTTTCTTTATTTTAGCTTTAGAAAAATGCTTTATATAGCCCTTACTTTTTATAGTCTTTAGTAAGCAGTCTTTTAATAGTTTCTTAACTTATAAAAAGGAGGTTTACTTTGCTTTCTAAGTAGCTTACTTAGTCTACAGCCTGCTAAAAGACAATTAATACCCGCCACAATTCTTATTTTATAAAGGCTATAGTATAGTAAATTAACACTACTTTATAAAGGCTTTTTATTACTATGTTAAATTCGAGCAATGTTTTAAACCTTTTGGCTTTTTAGTATTACTTTTAAACTCTTTATAATAACCTTTTTTAAAGCTTTAATAGTAAAAGTTAATAATATAATTAGTTTTAACTACTTATACCTTATTTTTAGCTTATTTCTTCTTAATAAGATGCTACTAAAAACTAAAAAGTTTTTAAAGCAATTTAAGATTCTTATTTTCTAGTTATAATAAGCTAGTATATAGTTAAACCCTATTTTTTATATAAGCTAAGCTACTTTTTAAAAAATTAATAAGATATTTATAGTTAAACTTATAATTAGTTTAATCTTAGCTAATACTTATTTTCTTTAGGGTTTATTACTACTTTTCTTATTAACTTTAGTACGGCTTATTTCTTTTTATAAGACCTTAGTAAAACTTAAAAAGTATTTTTTAATAAAGGTATTATAGCTTACTTTTAGTTATAAGGTAAGGTTATTCTTTACGTTGCTTTTTTAAAAATTATAGCTTTTTTACTTTTAAGTAGCTATATAACTTGTTTTTACCTTAAAATCTTTATTTAGATTATAGCTACTATAATAAGCTAGGCCCTATTAAGGCCCGGGCTGCGCCCGTATAACCGAGACCTTTAATAGGCGTGGTTAATTAAAAAGCTAGCAGCTTAGTTAATTCGGCTTCTTTTACCCTCGCTATCGCCGTTAAACGCAGTGGCTTAATTTAATAGCTGCCCCGTAGCAACGAACAATATTATAAGTACTACTTTAGCCCCGTTAAGGCCGACCCGTTATAGTTAACTAAGCTATAACAAGGGGTCTTAAGTTCGAGACTTATTAAAGGCCTTAGTAAGGACGGCCTAGGCTTATAGCTGCCGGCTAAGGGAGACGACTTATTATAAGGGAGTAAAATATACTCTCCCGCACCCTATAGGCTAAATACAGCATAAATAACACATAACATAAATACGCTAAAATATACATTATATCCGCTATACAATCCTACATACTATACATATTTCCTTATATTATTCTACTTATATATAAGCAAGATATAAGCAGATTATGTACACATATCTCACCTATTTCTTTACCTTTTCGCACACTCTTTACATCTCTATAATCCCCTTACTCGTGGCTATAAGTCTGCTCTCCTCTGTATCTATTTGCTCCTTAATTTTTATTAGCCCCGCTTAAGGGTAGGGGGGTAGAGAGGGGGTAGTATTATAGGCCAGGCCTTATTTAGGCCCGGGCTGGCCTATATAACCGAGACCTTTAATAGGCGTAATTAATTAACTAGCTAGCAGCTTAGTTAATTCGTTTTCTTTTGCCTTCGCTACCGCTATCTAACGTAGTAGCTTAATAAAATACCTGCCTTATAGTAACAAATAGTAGTATAAATACTACTTTAGCCCTGTTAAGGCCGACCCGTTATAAATACTTTAACTTATAATATTATTATAAACTTATCGCGTAGTAAGTATTTATAATAGGCTTTGTTAATTATTTATAATAATTTTTGTTTATAGTATAAATACTACTTTAAAGCTATAAACTAAATATTATAAGACTTAAATTCTTTTATTAGTAGTATACTTACTGTTTTTAGACGCGAATTTATATAGATTTTATTAGTTATATAAAGTCGCAGCCGCGCTATAATTGTTTTAGCTTACTTTTAACGGTTTAAAATCTAGCTTTATTAAAAGGTCTAGTATTTTTAAAAGAATATAAAGGTTTAAAATGCTAGTAATATATATTAAACTTAATATAGTACCTTAGCTAACTTTTTTATAAATAAGACTATTATAGTTTTATATAGCCTTTACTAGCTTTTTTTACAATCTTTTTAATAATTAGTTTTTACTTAAAGGTTTACTTAAATTTCTTTTTAAAAAAAGCTATTTTTAACCTTATAGCTTTTAAAAACCGTTATATTTCTTAATTAATAATATAGCTATTATAGCTACGAACTAAAATAGACTTTTTTATTTTTTAAACTTAGCTTACTTTTATTTAGCAACTAATATAGATAAGTATATTAGTAGGGATATAAACTTAATGCGGCTATTTATTTTACTAGACTTATTATACACCTTTTAACTTCTTTTTTTACTTTTTTCTAGCTTTAAGCTTAATTATAAGGCACTTAATATTTTATTATAAAACCTTAACCTATTATAAAGACTTTATAACAGCATTTATTTATAAACCTTTTGCTTTATATAGTTTATTTTTAACGTATTAATCCTTCTTAATAACCTTATAAGCTGAAAACGGCTTATTTCTTATAAAAGGCTAAAATTAAATATAGAGGATATCTCTTATCTTTTAACCCGTTTATAATATTCTATCTATTTATATTTTACTTAAGCTTATAATAAGTTTTTAAGCTAGTTTTCTTAAACCGTTAAGTAAACTTATAATCCCTTATTTTTATAAATAGTAAGTTTTATACTATTATATTACATACTATAAATCTATATTCTTTGTTTTTATTATTATTTTAATATTATATAAAGCGGATAAGTAATAATACTTCTTTAAAAATATATCTTTATAAGTTATATAGGAAATATATATAAAAGAAAGTAGTATATTTATAACGCTATATTTGTTAAACCACTTAAAAACGCTTAGAAATAACCCCCTAGCCTTTTATAACTATTAATAGCTAATTTAGCCTACTATTACGTTTTTATTATTATATCTTTTAAGTATTTATTAAAATAGTAAGTATTATAGGCTAGGCTCTGTATTAAGCCCGGGCTGCACTTATATTAACCCTTGATAGGCGTGGTTAATTAACTAGCTAGCAGGTTAGTTATTTCGTCTTCTTATACTATGTGCTTAGCGCACTACTTACTGCAGCGGGTAGATTTAATAGCTGCCCCGCAGCAACGAATAGTAGCATAACTACGTGCTATAGCCTTATTAAAGCCGACCCGTTATAGTAAGTAATTAGCAATACGCTATACCTTAGCTAATATAAAATTACTAAGTATAAAGACAATAATTACTATATACTTTATAAAAAAGTAAAATCTTATTACTAGTATATCTTAATAAGAAGGAAATACCTTACTAAAGTTTATAATATACTTTCGCTAATATATTATATAGGCAATATTATACTAGGAATTAATAGTGTTTTATATACTAATTAAAGACGAATATAAACTTATTTTTAATAAAGAATAAGTAAAAAAGTCTACTTTCTAGCCCGGAGAGAAATAATAAGTATTTAGCGGACTAAAATAACTATAATACGTAAAAACGGTATAATAATAATCCGGCTAACACTTCTTCGCGCTTATAAAAGTCTTATTTTTCTTCTCTTTTTCCTAGCTAGAACTTTAACTTTTAAACAATTTAAATTCGCTCTTCTTACTACCTTTTCTCTCTTATATATTAGTGCCTTTTCTTACTTTATACTCTTAGTTACTTTTTTGTTTTTATTGCTAGAACTTAAGACTTATATTAATTTATAAGCTTATAATTTTGATTTTTAACTGTTTTTAAGGAAAGCTTTTCTCTATTAAAAGCTTTATAGTTTTAACTTATTTTTTCTTAATAGCTAAATAATAAAAAGTAGTACTATTTTTTAAAAGCTTAAAAGATACTGCTTATGTTTTTATGTTTTGTAACTATTTTATAGTTTACTTTTTAAAGCGTACTTACTACGCTTTATAGTATAAGGATAAGGGGATAAAGCGCGGACTAATTACCGCTAGTTAGGGCTAGTACTATAAACTAATTACCGCTAATTAAGGCCGGTACTATAAAGTAATAACCGCTAGTTAAGCTAGTATAACGGACTTATTACCGTATATAAATATATATAAAGTTTTAAAAATAGTAAAAAGCTTATCTTTTCTTTAAAGCATCGCTAGCTACTTTATACTTAGTTCTTTAAGCTAATTCTAAGGATCTTTAACTATATTATCTCACTATTTATTTTTAGTATATAGATAAATTATAAATATCTTTTTAGAATTACTTAATAAATTAAGTATAAGCTTAATCGGAAATATTATAAACTATAGTTAAGGAAATCCTTTAAATATCTTTAAATATCCCTTAAAAATCGTAGTAAAGTCTATCTTATATCTTTTAAGGTGCTTTTATAGTTAGAAAGAGGCCGAATTATAGTTAAGATATCCCGCGGAAATCCTTAAATATCCCTTAAGATACCGGCAGAATCCGCTTAGTAGTTTTTATAATATCCTTTATAGTTAAAAACGTTATAAACTATAGTTAAATAAGCTTTTAAGCCTTTATAGTTATATTTTAAAAACCTTAGTAAGGTTTAACCGGTAATATCCGTTATATTTCTTTAAGCGAGCTTTTATAGTATATACTTTAAGCGTTCTTATTACGGGGTTTTATAAGGCTCCTTAAAAGTAAAGTAAGGAGTCCGGGCATAGCTATTTATGTTTTATAATAACTCTTTTAAGTAAAAAAGAAAAGTTAATATCCTTATTAGTTTAAAGTAAAAATAAAGTAAAAAGGGCGCTAAGTAATAGCTTTATAATAATGTCTTTATACTATATTTACAATATACTATATTTATTCTTTTAATAGTTTTTTCGGCTTATTAAGCTAATAATAGTTAAGTAGCTTAAGATAGTAAGTAAGTAGCTTAATTATAAATCCTTATTACTTATTAAGTTATGCATTTTTATTTTATAAAGGCGATTAGCGTATTTAGGTAAAACTAATAATAAGGTTTTTAACTTTTCTTTAAGTATGCGTTTAAGGACTTATTAAGTAGTAAGGAGTCTCCGCGCTTAAAAATATTCGTTTTTTATAATAAGATATTTTATAAGAAACTAGCTTTATTTAAGCTTTATTTTATATTATTGTCTTACTTACCCTTTATACCGTTTTTAATTCTTTACTAAGTTTCTTATACTACTTACTAGCTTTATAAGCCGCTTATAAGCGAGATATTATATCTTACTTACTACCGCTATTATAGCTATCTCTTACTTTATATTACTAGGCTTTACGACTTATCGTCTTTTTTACGCGGCGCTACTACTTATACCTTTCCGCTAACCGATATACTTTTAGTTACTAAGAAGGTATTAAGGTAAAAATAGGCAATCTTATTAATATTTATAAGTATAGTTAGTATTAAGGTATTAAATATTTATATTCCCGCTTAAAAGCCGGTAATAAGGTCCTTTATAGCCTAAATAGTTAACTCCTTACTTTTAAGGTTTTAAATATATTTAATAGTCTTAAAAAGCCTCTTTATAGAAAGGGCCTTAAAAGTAAAAATATAAAGCGCGTAGCTAATATAGCTAATAAGGCGGATATTAAAGCCTAGGATTCTTATTACTTAAGTTAAAGTTAAGTTACGTTAAGAATTTTCGCGGGCCTATAAGTAGAACTTAGTATTGTTTATAGCTAAGTAAAAACTCCTAATTATAATAATCTTATTGCCGGAGTATAGGCCTATTAAGCTAGGCTTATTAAGGATTATATTAGTTACTATTAGCGGCTTTTATAATTTTCAGCGGCGGAATATATTATAAGGCTAGTTATTGCTATCTCTTTTAATTAAGGAAGGACGGCGGATAGACTATAATAAGGCGCTTATATACTTTTATATAGCCGGGCTAAGTATAGTAATAAGGGGAAAAAGTATTTACTAAGCGGGACTAAATAGGTCTTTAAAGCTTATAGCGGCTATAAGCTAAGAGGGGGATTCTATAGCGTAGGCTAGACCGTATATAAAGTAAGAGAGGGTTTTATTTATAGTAGCTTAAGATATTACTATAAACCTAGCTATAAACTAATTAAGCTAAGCCTTAAATACGTAGTTAAAGACGGCGCGAATAGCGTTTTAATTGTTTAGTTAAAGCAGGTTCCCGCTAGCTATAATAGCTTTTATAAATCTTAAGACTATAGTAAAGTTAGCTAACTAAAAGGCGTTAAGGATTAGCTAGTTATTTTCTTAGTAAAGATTTCCGGCGATACCTTTAAAATATATAAGCGGCGAGGGCTTTTAAAAGGTAAGAGCTAAGTAAAAAGTATAGCTAAGTTGCTACGAAACCGGCCGTTTAAACTATGCTATAATATAAAGCTAAAAGGTAAGTTATTTAAGTTAAGTATTTAAAGAAGGTAGTATAGGCTATCTTTTATAATACTATAATTTAAGTTAAATCTACTAGCTTAACTATAGCTATAAAAAGCGGTATAAGTTTATATAAAAGCTTAAACTTAAAGGTTTTAACTCTTGTTAAGGGACTTAAAGCTATAAAGAATAGCCGCCTCGTTTTTATAAAGCTTAAGCGCCCGCTTATATCCTTTATATTAAAAGTATTAAGGCTTATAAGAAGGCGGGCTAAAAAAGTAGTTATAGAATCGCTAGTCTTAGTTATAAAAGACGTTAAATAAGAAAAGAACTTAAAATAAGAGTATAAGGACTATAAGCTTAAAGTAAAGAAGGTTATATATATAAAAGTAAGTAAGGTATAGCGGGTTAAGGCTAGCGGTATAAGGAAATATAGTTATAAAAAAAAGAAAGAAAAAAAGAAAGGGTAAGTAGTAAAGAGAATTTAAATAAGTATACTATAAGGCTAAAAGGCCTTATTACTTAAAGTAAATAGCGGTATATTATTATTTAAATAACTAATTACCTTAAGCGCGGTAAGTTATTATTTCTTATAACTTATTATAGCTTTTAAGTTTTATACTTAAGCTTAACTGCTTAATTCTCTTATTTAAAAAGTTTTATATTAAGTTATAAAGGCCGCGCGTTATACTTTTATTTAAACTACTTAAGTAGCTAACTTTTTTTATACTTTCTTAAAAGCTTTTATAATTTTTAGCGAGAAGACCGCTTTTTCGTTTACTTATAAGTTATAGCTACTTAGCTAGTCTTTTTAAGCTATAAGAAACTTCTTTTTTAAGTTTTCCGCCGCTTTTTTTTATTATATAGCTTTATAAGATTTATTTTCCTTTTTACTTATCCGGGTAAAGGTATTTTTTTATCTTAAACTAAGCTTAAGTATATAGCTAGCTTATTTACTAAGCGTAGTTATACTACTAAAGCGATTAAATAGAAATTAAAGGACCTTTTTATATTTTACTAGTATATAAGCTATCTTACTTTAGCAGTAACTTTAAACGGCTTAGTATGTCTTTTTTAAAGTTTCGCTAGTTTATTATTTATAATCTAATAACCTATACTAAGCTATAGCTAAACTTAATCGCTAAGCTTAAATTTTAATACGTAGTATTTCTTATTATATCTATTCTTTATAGTAGCTTAAGTATAAGTAATAGCTAACTTAGCTTCTTCTTATAAGACCTCTTAGTTTTATAAGTATAAGTAGTCGCTAAAAAACTAAAAGCTATTATTTATTCTTATCTTTATAATAAGTTTATTAAAAGCTATATAAATTACTAAAAAGAAAGAATTATTAAAGCTTAACTAAAAAGTAATTAGTATATTAGTTTAGTATAAGTCTAGGAAATCGGCGGTAGAAAATTATAGCGCGAATTTTATAGTTTAGTTTCCCTTTTTTAATAGGCTATTAGTTTAAAGGTATTAAGCGGTAAATATAAAAAGCTTCGATTTAAAAGCTTATGATAAAGTCTACTAAAATACTAAAATCAACTTTACGTCTTAGTTAAAGATTATCCCTTTTAAAATCCCTTAGTTAGTATAAAGTAGCTTAGTATATAACGCTTATACTTAATCTTTTACTATAAACTAATTATTGCTTAAAATAAGCAGATATATCTTTAAGAATTTATTAGTTATAGTTAATAAGGTATTAAAGAAGTTCTTTATAAGATCTTTTTATAAGGATTATTTAGCTTAGATTACTAAGAGCTTAGTAATAAAGTTTATTACTATTATATAGTATAAAACTAATAAGCTTTAAATTAAAATAAGCTACCTTAATATCTTATTATAATTAGTTTAGTTATCGTAGTAGGTATTATAGCTATCTATAACCTAATTTATAAGTCTACTAAGCTATAAAATTAAGAAGCTCTTAAATAGATCTTATTATATATAGGTATAGCTAGTATAAAAACATATAGCGTAGGCGTTTTTAACGATCTCCTTAATATAAGTCTTAAGGATCTATAGTCTCCGGCGTTTATCGTTCTCCGTAAAGTATAGCAACCTTTATAATTAAAAGAATAAGAGTTTAAGGATACTATCTTTATTGCTAAGCTTCGTAATAATCTTTACTTACTATATATCCTCTATATATCTATTAATTATTTTTTAGCGGAGCGGCAATTTAATTAATACTTTTATATTAAGGAATACGTAGTTTATTATCTTATTTTCTTAAATACGTTTTAATTCCCCTTTTTAGTTTAAGGATACCGGCTTATTATCTTTATATAATAAACGTAAAAAGGCGTTTAGTATAACGTTTTAAATACTTAAGATATAATATACTTAAAGTAGGAATTAGCTTAAGTATTAAGAGGCGAGGACTAGCTTATTATTAGATTTTATATTTATAAAGAATAAGGGATTTTAGTATATAATTTTATAAGTGCTTTTATAGTTAGTAAAGACGATTACCTATAGTATTTTTACAGATAGTACTATAGTATATAGGTTATAGACCGCTTATACTAAACCGGTTACTTTAAGTTTTATAAGCTAATATTAATATTCTTCGCTTTAAAGAGCGTAGCTTAAGTAAATAATAAGCTAGACTTTAGTTTAAGCTAGTAAAGTCTTTTTATTCTATTCTATGCCTTCTTTTAGGTAAAAGGCTATAGCCGCTACTTTATATTCTAAAGATATATCGATTTAAATAATTAGTTATTAAGCGGGGTTAAAGTAGTAAATTCTTTAAAGGTTAATAAGCTTTTTAGTTATATTTATAAAAGCCTTTTCTTTTTTTAAAGTAAGATAAAAAGCGACTTTCGTAGTATATTATACTTATTCTTAGCCTCTTAAAGAGACTGCTTCTTCTTATCTTACTTAAAGCAGCTCCGTTTTTCGTCTTTATAAGATATTAACTTCTTTATCGAAGTGCGGGACTATATAGCGTAGCTTTCCGGTAAGACCGATCTATTTCTTAAGCTTTTTAAGATTCTTTAAGAACGTAATATCTTTTAAAGCTTATATATATTTATTTATATTTATTAAGCTAATAGCGTTTACTTTAAATCTAAAGAGTTATGTAGATAAGTATAATAAACAGAACTTTAGCTTAGATAAAGTAATATTATAGTTATAAAAAGCGCGGAATACTATCTTTAAGTATTAAAGGTATTTTTTAGCTATATCTAAATAGATAATAATATTATTAATATAGGCCGTAGCGTATTTTTAGTATTTATAAAAAACGTTATCAATAAACCTTTAAACGTATACTAGTAAGTTCTTAAAGCCTATAAGTATTATAAGCGATATTTTTAGCCTATAATAGCTTATAACTATAAGCCTTTTTTAGTAATCTTAATAAACTAAGAACTAGTAAAAAAACGATTATACGTTTACTATATTAAGAAACTTCTTTCCTTAAAGGTATTTAATTATATTGCTTTAAAGCGGTATTAAGTAAGCGTTTAAGATAATAACGGCGTTAATCCCTTATAAGTCTATAATTACTTATTCTTTTTCCTTTTCGTTTATTATCTTTAATACTATAAATACTAGCGCTATAAATAAAGTTAGCTTATAAACTTATTTTAATCGTTCTTACTTAGTTAGCTAGCTAAATATTATATTTACTACCTTTTTATTCTTATCGCTTAAAAGATATAATCTTAATATAACTTATTAGTATTACTATTTTTTTATTAAAGAAATACGTATATATTTAGACTTATTTATATATACTACTCTCTTATCTTTTTAAAAGCGGGGAAATAATTAAAGGATATCTTAAGCCTTTAATACGTGTTTTAAGTCCTTCGCGTTAATCCGGACGCCCTTATTAGTAGTAAGTTTAAGTAAGTCCTTAGTTTAGCTAATTTTAAGCTTATAGTTTACTATAAAATTCTTTTATAAGAAGTCCTTAACGGGGTTTATTTTATCTAGGGTTTTTAAAAAGACTTCCGCTAAGAGAGTAGTAATATCGACCCCCTTATATAGCTAAAACTACTAATTAAGGTCTATAATTATTCTTAACTTTTAGCCTTAGCGGAGTACTAGTAGTTTCTTAAAATAGTTTATTGCTATAAAGCTCTTATAATTATATATTATTGTTTAAGTAAGCTTAAGGTTATTAAGAAAGAATATTATATTACGCCTTAATAGCAGCGCCTAAACTTATATAAGTAAGGCGTAGCTAAAACTAGCTAAAATCGTTATAGTACTTAAGCAGATTACCTATTTATATATTACTAGTCCTAGCCGGACTATCTTAACTTTAGCTTCGATATTTTTATAGGCCTTAATTTATAAGACTAATTTAAAGTTAAAAGGGTCCTTTTAATAAGGAATTAGAAAATCTTAGCTAAGTAATATATTAGTAGCTAAGCGTTTTACTATTTAAGCGCTAGTCCTTACTTTCGCGACTATAAGGCTACTATCTAGCCTTCTTAGTATATATATAGTAAATTCTGCCTCTTTTATAATAGCCGTTTTTCTTACTCCTTTAATAGAAATTCGTTAAAAGGGGTTTATAATTATATCTTAAAAGGCTTTTACTAAGTTAGCTTAAATAAGGCTTTAGTTTACCTTAGTATCTATATAGGCTTTAATGCTTATCTTAGGCCCTTCTTTTCTATAGACTAGTAAGCGTATATAGGTAAATTATAATAGCTTATTTAAGCTTAATAGTAAAACGTTAAGAGAAGCCTTAACTATTTAAACGCTTTTAGCTTTTAAATAACTACTTATTATACTAAGCTACGTTCTTATATAGCAACGTCTTAGCTAAGGTTAAGGGGGTATTTATCTTTAATGTATTAATAAAGTTTATTCTTTAAAGGGAATACTTTGCTATAATATCTAGATACTTTATTAGCCTCTTAAACTAAGTTTACTATAATATAGATTGCGGTTTCGTTTAAGCTTTTATTAGTATTTATCTAAGCTTCTTTTATATTATACTCTTTATCCCTTAAATAGTTATTGATCTTTATTATAGTTCCTTTTTTAATTATAAAGTATACTTAGTTTAGCTTTAAAGTTAGTAAGTATATAGTCTTAAAGGTCTTTTCTTCTTTTAGCTAAAAGACTATAGCTTATATCCTAAGCTATTTAAATAGGTTTCTCCTTTAACTTAATAAACACTATAAAGCTCGTAGTATGTCTACTTTTATAAAGCGGTCTAAAAATATAACCCTTAGTCTTAGCGTTTTAGCGGATAAAGTTAATAAAATAGTTTACTTTTTAAAATATACTAGCCTTATTATCTTCCTAAACTTTATTAAAGGATGCTTTTAGCGGTCTTAATAAGTTAAAGCTCCTTATATCCTTAACTTATAGTTAAGGTTTTTCTTTAAGCTTTATAAGCGCGTCTTCTTTTCTTAGTCCTTAAAAAAGACTAAGGAATTATTTATTAAATATAACTACTATTTTTACTAAGGGGCTTAAAGCTATACTTAGCCTTAGTATCTACACGCTAAGTATAAATAAGTTTGGCCTACTAAGAGTATCGCTTACCGCGTCTTTATCGCTTATTATTAAGGTTTAAATCTTAATACTTTTATTAAGTGCTTAACCTTTTATTTTATATACGTTTCGGAATCCTATCGAATATAAGGCTTTAAGTATAAAAGGCTTATTTTTATTAATTAAGAGTCCTAAAAACGCCCTTATTTAGCGCGGTTATAGCGGATAAAGCTAAACGCAGATATTAAACTAAGAAACTACGAAGTATCTTTTAAGGCGGATTTCCGGTTAAGGCCTATAAACGAAACTCTATTAGCAATATATAGTAAAAATATCTACTAAGCTTATTATCTTAAGGAAAGAGTAGCTTTATTATAAGCTCGATTTAAAAAGTATTTAGTAAGTAAGGAGCTAAAAAGTTTTAAAGTTAACTTATCTTTACTTCTTTTATTTAAAAGATTATTAATTTATTTAAGTAGTACCGAATTTATTTTACTTTATTATATAAGTTTTATCGTTTTATAGTTTATTCTTTATTAGTATTTTAAAAGCGGATTGCCTCTTAAAAGGCGGTAGTCTTAGCTTAGCTAAGTAAGACTTATTTTATATCTTATTTAGCTTTATAAGCTATTACGGTATAATACCTTAAAAGAAAGTAAAGGAGATTATTAAACCGGTATACTTAATAAGCTATAGCTTTTTCTGCTTTTATAGCCTACTTATTTTAAAGTTTTATAATAAGCGTATTAAGAAAAAGGTACTTATTATTAAGGTTAAACTTAAAGGCTAAAAAGAGCTTTTTACTAAAGAAAATATCGTTTAGTATTTAACTTCTTATAAAATAAGTACTTAATCGTACGATATAGTTGCTTTTAGCTTAGAGGATATTTAAGGGATTTCCGTTTAAATAAGTAGGAATTGCTACTAATTACTATACCTTATAGTATAAAGATAAAAGGATAAAGCGCGGACTAATTACTATTAGTTAAGGCTAGTACTATAAACGAATTACTACCGGTTTAAGCTAATATTATAAATTTATTACCGCTAGTTAAGCTAGTATAATAAACTAATTACTATATATAAACGTATATAAGTGTTTAAAAATAGTAAAAAGCTTATCTTTTCTTTAAGGTATAGCTAGCTACTTTATACTTAGTTCTTTAAGCTAATTTTAAAGATCTTTAATTATATTATCTTACTATTTGTCTTTAATATATAAATAAACTATAAATATCCTTATAAAATCACTTAATAAACTAAGTATAAGCTTTATTAAAAATATTATGAATTATTATTAAGGAAATCCCTTAAATATCCTTAAATATCCCTTAAGTATTATAGTAAAGTCTATCTTATATTTTTAAGGTGCCTTTATAGTTAAAAACGGGCTAAACTATAATTAAGATATCCTATAAAAATCCTTAAATATCCCTTAAAGATACCGGTAAAATCCGCTTAGTAGTTTTTATAGTGTCTTTTATAGTTAAAAACATTATAAACTATAGTCGGATAGGCTTTTAAGCCTTTATAGTTATATCTCGGAAACCTTAATAAAGTCCGACCGGTAATATTTATC
Organism: Ophiocordyceps robertsii; assembly: GCA_027405785.1. Lineage (NCBI taxonomy): Eukaryota > Fungi > Ascomycota > Sordariomycetes > Hypocreales > Ophiocordycipitaceae > Ophiocordyceps > Ophiocordyceps robertsii. The sequence continues at coordinate 37,683 of JAPEBW010000027.1, read as the reverse complement.
GTATTTCTTTAAGCGAGCCTTTATAGTATATGCTTTAAGCGTTCCCGTTTTAGGATTTTATAAAGCTCCTTAGGAGTAAAGTAAGGAGTTTAAGCATAGCCGTCGAGATTTTATAATAGTACTTTTATGTTACTTTTTTTTTCTCTTTATTATATTAAGTCTGTTTTTTATTAGTAAATTTTCAATTTTAAGCAAAAATAATAACTTATAAAAGGTATATTAAGTGCTTTTTAAGTTATATAAGTAGTTACTATAAACGCCTTTTATAATATCTTTTACTTAAAAACACTTTATAAATAAGCTAACTTTTTACTAATATTTTTAGTGTTTTTATTTGCTTTTTCTTATATAACTTAAATTAAGCTTACTTTAATATTTTAAGTTTTATTAAACTTAAACTTTTTAACCTTACTATTTTCATCCTTTATAATATAAATAATATACTTAGTTTAAAGTTATTATTTATTAGTATATATATAAATAATATTATATTTATTCCTTAATATAATAATAAATACGCTATAACTAAATATAGTAGTAGTAGTAGTAATAGTAGTAATACTAGTAGTAGTAAATACCTCTTTAAAGCTTTTTTTAATTTCGGCCCCCTTAAAGCTTCCCTTAATCTTTTAGCTATTTTATAATTATTAAGTTTATACTAAGAATCTAATCTAAGTTTTTAAGCTATTACTTAGTATTTAAAAAAAAGGAAACTAAAATACTTAAGGAAAAAACCCTTGCCGCTTTTTTGCTTTAAGTCTTACTATATTAGCCCTTTTAACTATATATAAAAAAGAGGGGGGGGCGCCGGCTATAAATAAGTCGGTCGGAAAATTAGCTTAAACTACTAAAAGCCCGCTATAATAAGAAAACGACTTCGCAGTAAGTAATTATAAAGGAGTAAAATATACTCTCCCGCAGCCTATAGGCTAAATACAGCATAAATAACACATAACATAAATACGCCAAAATATACATTAAATCCGCTATACAATTCTACATGCTATACATATTTCCTTATATTATTCCACCTATACATAAGCAAGGTATAAGCAGATTAAGAAGAGGTGTATATAGAGACTATATTACGGAACGTAAGATATAAGCGTCCCGGCTACTCGTATATTGGTATATAAGATACAAGCATATAGGCGATAATTAGCGTCCCGACCCTTAACTAAGGCCGGGGCGAGACCTTTTAGCAGTGCGGTATTATCGCACTATTTCTTTATAGCAAATAGTAGCAATTCCTTTAGCGTAGGTTTAATCCCCGCGCGAGAAAGTAGACCTATAAGTCCGTATAGAAATAAGGCTCCCCTAGGCGCGCGTGATAATATAAGCGTGCGCAGCTTCTAGCTACCGGCTTAATAAACCGGGGAGGTCCTATCTTATAGATAACGAGGACGTTATCGTCTTTCCTTTTAAGGCGGCAATTATTACGGAACGTAAGATATAAGCGTCCCGGCTACTTATATGTTAGTATATAAAATATAAGCATATAGGCGATAATTAGCGTCCTAACCCCTAACTAAGGCCGGGGCGAGACCTTTTAGCAGTGCGGTATTATCGTACTGTTTCTCCGTAGCAGACTATATATATAATCCGTGCTAAGTCGCTACGCCACTTTGTATTCCTTGCGGAATTAATCCCTTGGCTTATAAATATAATATTAACTTAATAATAGCTATTAGCCTACTATATATAACTGCGCTAAATAAGGGGCTTTTTTTTAAATTACTTAAGTTACTTATAGCTTAAGAATTGCTTATATAAGGAAGCTTTAGTCCCTTCTTTACTTTAAATAGATTATTAACCTTATATATACACATTTTACTTATTTCTTTACCTTTTCGCATACTCTTTATATCTTTATAATCCCCTTACTTATAGCTATAAGCCTGCTCTCTCTTGCTCTCTTTTATACCTATTTGCTCCTTAATTATAAATAATATATCTCTTAGTTGCTATTATATAGTAAAATTCTTTTTATAGGTATTTAATTATTCGCCGAAATGTGTATTCCGAGTTATCGCTTTATTTTAGCCGCCGCGAGGCTTAGCGGGCTAAATAATTTTGCCGGCCTTTAGCTAGGCCGGGGGCGCTTTAAGGTTTACTAAGTCTTAAAGGGGGCCTTTGCCGAATTGTTATATCGGCACCGTACCGCGTTATTAATATCGGAATTGCTAGTTATCCGGTCCGGGTTTTTTTATTATCCCGGTTAAGGACTAAACTAAGGCTAAAGGCCGCCCTTTTAATAAGTCGTTATCGCACTAAAGTAGGACTAAGCCTAAGCGGGCCTACTTATAGCGGGGCTAAGCTATTAGTAAATTTATAAGCGCTTTTAAAAGCACTAGTTAGTTAATTTTATAATAGGTTAGCGCGGTCTATTAGTTAAGCTAAAAAGACTATACTTTAAGCTAGATTTAAACTAACCTTAGTATTATAGCTAGTATACTTCTTAAGTATATAACTACTATATTATAAGGGTAATCCTTAAGCTATATATATATATAAAGATATTTTCTTTTTAATATATAGAATTTTATAGACCTTCTTTTTTATAAGCACTATTTCTTATTTATTGTAATTTATAAAACTAATTATTATTTCCTTGCTTATTTTAAATTACTTTTTATAATATATAGGCTATTAAATAGCTATTAAAATATTTAAATAAAAGGTTTATAACTTAGTTACTTATTCCTACCTTTTTATTTACGAACTAATTCTTTATATAAATTGCTTTTACTAAATGCTTAAAGTAAGCTTTTTTACGTTTAAGAGTTATAAGCCCGGATCTTTTTTACTTTATAAAAAAGAAATTCGATATTAAGACACTTTTATTTTATTACGCCCCTGCTAGTTAATTACACCTTTTAAGAGTAAAAAATGCTCTTTAATAAGAAAGTTACTTATAAAAGCACCTTTATTTACGCCGCCTTATTTTTTATCTTTTCTTCTTATTTTACTTAAATTATAAAACTTATAAGCTCTTTAAAAAGACTTATCTTTAACGGCCTTTAAAACTAAGAATATTCAATTTCTAAAATATAAAAATACGCTATTTCCTATAAAATTAAGGATTAAATCGACCCTTAAGTTATATTGCTAAATCCTCTTTTATAACTTCTTAAGTAACCCTTAGTCTTATAAGTAAACCTTTAAGCAAAAGAAATTACAAACCTTTTTAATAATAATTTAAAAACTTATAAGCTTTTTTACGTTTAGTATTTAACTAAATTATAAAGCTTAAAAGATTAGTAATAAGCCTTTTTAACCTTTAAGCAATATATAATAAAAAACATTAAATATTATTATTATTATTATTAAGTTTACGCTAAGAACTTAATCTAGGTTTTTAGAAATTCGATATTTATAAATAAGAGGGAAAAACCGGAGTGCTTAAAGTAAAACCTCCTCTTATTCGCGCTTAGTCCGCCTCGTATAAGGTCTTATAACTTTATATAAGGAAAAAAGGAGTGCGTCTTCCGCTATAAGTATATCCCGCTCGCTAAGTAGTTTAACGCGGCTTAATAAGGCCGGGGCCGCCTTTAACTTAAGCGGCCCGCGGTTTAAAGCATCGCGCTTTAAGCTTAAGGTATAAGCAGTAAACTCTTTTTTATCCCTCTTATCCACCCTCTTAATACGGGGGCGGGAGGGGTAAATAGGATTTTAACCCGCGCCCTTCTTATAAGTAGCGCGACCTTAAATAGTAAGCCTATAGCGGTCCCCGTTAATAGGAATTCGGCGACCCGCTATACGCGTATATTCTTAATTAAGACCGTTATTTATTCGCGCCGCTTAGTTACTAATCTTATGCTTAGCTTTAAAGATAAAGCCTCCCGCGCACTACGCGCGTACGCTCGCACTCCTCCTTTTTCTACTATAAATATACTTATCTTTCTTATAAGTCTATTACCTTCTTACCGCCTTACCCCTTTTATATACTTATTATTCCGCCATTATTATATTTATCGCTACTATACCGAAAAAGAAAGTTACTTTTTCTAACCTTAATATAGGTTTACTCTTTAAGCTACTAAGTAAAGATATTAAGGATAAAAAGGCCCGGGCCCGTTATAATATAAAGTATAAAATTCCTTATTATATATATATATAGGCCGTCTATTAAGCAACGATATACTTATAGTTTTTTAAGGCTATTAAAACTAAGCTTATATATACTTAAGTTATATCCGCTATATAAATATATATAGTCCGCGTAGCTAATCCTCTCTTAGCTATCTTTATAAAAGTATATATTATATACTTCTTAAGTAACTGTTCTTATTTTTAAGTAAGTAGCCTCGCGTTAAACTTACTTATATACCTTAGCTAATCTCTTTTATAGCTTACCGCTATAAGCGAAGATATAGCTTATAAGCTTTACGCCGCTTAAAAGGAGTTATATAAATCCGGCCGGCCTATTAAGCGCTTTATATATATAAAGCTTGCCTTTACGGCGATAAAGCTTTAATAGCATGCCGGCGCTATTATAGCACGGGCTTTTACGTTTAGTACTCTTTTTAGTTTAGCCTCTTTTAATAAAAACGTTAAGCTACTTATCTTTACCCTTAGCCGCTTTATTAACGATGCGTATATAGCTTATAAAGCTAATACTAAGCTTATTAATAAGGTTAACGGCACTATTATAATTATTTACTAAACCGTTTATACTATAGCCTAGAACTTAAAAAGTATAAAGAACGCGCTATTTATAATAGCTAATTACCTTAGCTTTAGCGGCTATAAGAGCTAGGATATCGCCCTTAAAAGTCGCTTACTTAACTTAGACTTTATACGTGCTCGCGCCGCTTTTATTCCGCTTAAGCCCCCGCCTTTTAAGGTTCTTATCGTTTTAAAGGACTTTAAGGCCGAGGCTAAGGCTAAGAAGAAGGCCTAAGTTAAGGCTCTTACTAAGGCCTATGCTTAAAAGCGCGCCGCCCTCGCCCGTAAGCTTAAGTATAAGGGGGTGCTTAAAGGTAAGAGTAAGGGAAAGGCCGCTAAGACCGATATATTTAACTTAGGGGAGCTTAAGCTTAATATTAATAATAACGAGCTAAAAGAAAGAGAGGGCTAAGACGATAACTATAATAACGATAACGAGGCTAAGATTAAGACTAAGGTCCTTAAAGATAAGGTTAGCCCTTTATTTAGTTCCGATACTATCCTTATCGTTTCCGATTATAAAAGCGGTAGTGATCGCGATTATAACGATAACCTTACTTTACTCCTTGCCTCGCTTACCCTTAGCCTATTTATAGGCCGCGACGTCCCCTTAGCTATGCTAAAGTAGGTTTATAGCCTTTTTAAGAGTAATGCCTTTAAAGCTAATAGCCCCGTAGCTACTACCTTAAAGCGTGCCCGCGCCGCTTACGCTCTTAACTTAGCTAATAAGGAGGGGGATATTAAAGACCTTAGCTTAAACTTTAAGTACTTTTAGTTTTTTACTTATAGTAAGGCTAGGTCTCTCCCCCTTAATTTTCTTATAACGCTTAATACCGCTTAGTCGATTAAGTATTATTTAAGTCGCTTTACTTAGCTTAGCCTCGTGCCGCCTTTAATGCTAATATCGGGGACCTTATAGGCCCCGAAGTAAATGCCTTAGCGGGCTATTAATAAGATAACGTCTTTTATATTTACTCTTACTATAACCTTAAGTCGTTATAAGCGCGGGAGGGGGAGGGCGCCTGTTACTTTAACGTATAGTTATAGCTAAGCGGGACCTTCTTATAGCACTCCTTAAATAAGGAAGTTTATAGTCGCTCTTAGTCGCGCTTAACGCGCCGCTAAAAACGATAATAATAAGCTTAAATATTAGCTAAAGTAAAGGAATAGTATTAAAGGGGGGGAACTAAAAAGGGAAGCTAGCTAAGGCGCTAGCTTAAGGTAGGTTTAATAAGGGCCTTATAAGCTAAATAAGGTCGTAGGGGGGGGGGAGTTTTTAGCGTTTTAGTGCTTTATAGCGTTTATTATATTAGTAAGTTATTCCCTTAAGCTAAGTAAGGGGGGCGATTTAATTAATATATATCCCCTTTTAACTAAAGTATAGCTAAAGCCGCTATATATACCTTATATTCCCCTTAATATAGTCGTATTATTATTATTATTATTAAGTTTACGCTAAGGACCTAATCTAGGTTTTTAGAAATTTAATGTTTATAAATAAAAAGGAAAAACCAGAGTGCTTAAGGTAAAACCTCTTCTTATTCGCGCTTAGTCCGCCTTATATAAGGTCTTATAACTTTACGTAAGGAAAAAGGGAGTATATCTTCCGCCGCGAGTATATCCCGCTCGCTAAGCAGTTCGACGCGGCTTAGCGAGGCTAAGGCCGCCTTTAACCTAGGCGGCCTGCGGTCCGGAGCATTACGCTTTAAGCTTAAGGTATAGGCAGTAGACCCTCTCCTATCCCCCTTATCCGCCCTCTTAATGCGGGGGCAGGAGGGGTAAACGGGATCCTAACCCGCGCCCTTCCCGCGGGTAGCGCGACCTTAAATAGTAAGTCCGTCGCGGTCCCCGCTAATAAGAATTTAGCGCCCCGCTATACGCGCATAATCCTAATCGGGACCGTTGTTTATTCGCGCCGCCCGGTTACTAATCTCGCGCTTAGCTTCGGAGATAAAGCCTCCCGCGCACCGCGCGCGTATAGTCGCGCTCCTCCTTTTTTTACTATAAACGCGCTTATCTTTCTCGCGAGCTTACCGCCTTTTTACCGCCCCGCCCCTTTTATATAACCGTTATTCCGCTATCGTTATATTCGTCTTCTTTATCGCTACTATACTAAAGAAGAAAGTTACTTTTTCTAACCTTAATATAGGTCTACTCCTTAAGCTACTAAGTAAAGATACCGAGGATAAAAAGGCCCGGGCCCGTTATAGTACCGAGCGTGAAATTCCTTATTATATATATATAGGCCGTTTATCGAGCGACGATATACTTATAGTTTTCCGGGGCTATTAAAACTAAGCCTATATATATCTAAGTTATGTCCGCTATATAGGCGTACGTAGTCCGCGTAACTAATCCTCTCTTAGCTATCTCTACGAAAGCGTGTATTATATGCTTCTCGGGTAACCGTTCTTATTTTTAAGTAAGTGGCCTCGCATTAAACCTATTTATATACCTCGGCTAATCTCCCTTATAGCTTACCGCTATAAGCGAAGATATAGCCTATAAGCTTTATACCGCTTAAAAGGAGTTATATAAATCTAGCTAGCTTATTAAGCGCTCTATATATATAAAGCTCGCCTCCGCGGTAATAAAGCTTCGGTAGCGTGCTGGCTTTATTACGGCACGGGCTCTTACGTTTAGTGCTCCCCTTAGTCTAGCTTCCCTTAATAAGAATATTAAGCTACTTACCTTTACCCTTAGCCGCTTTATTAATAACGCGCGTGCGGCCTACGAGGCTAACGCTAAGCTCGCTAATAAGGTTAACGGCACTATTACGGTTATTTACTAAACCGTTTACGCTATAGCCCGGAACTTAAAGAGTATAAAGAACGCGCTATCTATAGTAGCCGACTACCTTAGCTTTAGCGGCTATAAGGGCCGGGATATTGCCCTTAGGGGTCTCTTACTTAACCCCGACTTTACGCGTGCCCGCGCCGCTCTCGTCCCGCTTAAGCCCCCGCCCCTTAAGATTCTTATTGTTTTAAAGGACTTTAAAGCTAAGGCTAAGGCTAAGAAGAAGGCCTAAGCTAAGGTTCTCGTAAAGGCCTATGCCTAAGAGCGCGCCGCCCTTGCCCGTAAGCTTAAGTATAAGGGGGTGCTTAAGGGCAAAGGCAAGGGAAAGGCCGTTAAGACTAACGAGTCCGACTTAAGGAAGCTTAAGCTTAATATTAGTAATAACGAGCTAGAGGAAGGGGAGGACTAAGACGACGATAACGGTAACGATAACGAGGCTAAGACCGAGACCGAGGTCCTTAAGGACGAGGTTAGCCCCTTACCCGGTTCCGATACTATCTATATCGTTTTTAACCTTAAGAGCGGTAGCGATAGCGACTACGACAACGACCTTACCTCGCTCCTCGCCTCGCCTACCCTTAGCCTATTTACGGGCCGCGACGTCCCCCCGGCTACGCTAAAACGGGTTCGTAGTCTCTCCGGGAGTAGTGCTACTAAGGCTAGCAGCCCCGCGGCTAACGCCTTAAAGCGTGCCCGCGTCGCCCCCGTTCTTAACTTAGCTAATAAGGAGGGGGATACTAAAGACCTTAGCCTAGACCTTAAGTACTTTTAGTTTTTTGCTTATAGTAAGGCCGGGTCTCTCCCCCTTAATTTTCTTACGACGCTTAATACCGCTTAATTAACTAAGTATTATCTAAGTTACCTTACTTAGCTTAGCCTCGTACCGCCTTCGACGCTAATATCGGGAACCTTATAGGCCTTAAAGCCGATGCCTTAGCGGGCTGCTAGTAAGATAACGTCTTTTACTTTTACTCCCGCCGCGACTTTAAGTTATTATAGGCGCGGGAGGGGGAGGGCGCCTATTACTCTAACCCGCGGTTATAGTTAAGCGGGACGTTCCCGTAGCACTCCTTAAACGGGGAAGTCCGCTATCGCTCCCGGTCGCGCCTAACGCGGCGCCGGGCACGATAATAACGAGCTCGGGCTTTAGCTAAGGTAGAGGACTAGTATTAAGGGGGGGAATTAAGGGGGGGAAGCTAGCTAAGGCGCTAGCCCGGGGTAGGTCCGATAAGGGCCTTATAAGCTAAATAGGGGTCTTAAGGGGGGGGGGAAGTTTCCGGCGTTTTAGTACTTCGCAGCGTTTTATTATATTAGTAAGTTATTCCCTTAAGCTAAGCTAAGGGGGCGATCTAATTAATATATATCCCCTCTTAACTAAAGTATAGCTAGAGCTATCGCGTATACCCTATCTTCCCTTTAGTATAGTCGTATTACTAAATCGAATTATTATAGGCGCCTTAAGCCTAAGAACTATCTTACTAGCGTGGCCGCTATCTCCTATTTTTAAAGCTTCGCCTATACCTCGCCTACATTACGGAGTCGCTATAGTAGCGTCCCCCTTACCTTATTAGTAAGCCTATAGCTTATTATCGCGTAGTAAATAGTATCTTATCGTTACCCGCAGTTATAAAGGGGCGATACTACTTTAGGTATATTATAGCGGAATAAGAAGTCTTTAAGGCCTATTACTCCGGTTTATATCTAGGTAATTATAGAGCTTAGGTACTTAGGTAGCGCCCTATACTAGTCGAGCGCCACGGCCTTATCGAACCGGGGCGGTAGGTCTACGGGGTAAAGCGTAGTCCGGCGCTATTTAATAAGTTCCTCCTTTAAGCTCTACCGCTTAGCTTATTCCTTAAAGAGGATTTCCTCTATTCTTTTCTTCTCTTAAAGCTCGCTAGACCCAACTTAAGACCGTACCCCCCTTAATGCCTCTATAAGCGGTGGCCTTAAGGGCGTAGGCCGCCTTAGCCGTTGTTTGCGTTGCCGGAGCAGTCTTATTACCGACGCGGACGCGCATCGGATTTAGTTTAAGATTCTAAAGTCCTCTAGCCTCTTAAGGGTATCGGCTATTCTTTAGTTTAGGTAGAGGTTAATTAGCGGGACCTAGGTTTCGGCTTTAAGCTAGTAGACTAAGGTAGCCCGGTAGGCCCCCGCGATTATTTAAAGGTAGGCGGTCTAATCCCGCGCTAACTTCGCGGCTATCCCGCGGGGCCTTCTATCCGCCGGGGTTATCTCGTAGAATATAACCGTAGCGTATAATATAAAGGACCGGACGACTTTACTATAGACTTCCTAAGCCTTAAGCAAGGTATATCCCTATATAGACGCTACGAGCCCTATAAAGGCTAGGTTCTACCTTTTTAGCTTAGCGCATAGCTTATCGAGGTATGCCTTCTACCTAAGCTTGCGGTCTACCTATACCTTTAAGAGCCTGGCGTCTTAGACCGGCATTATTATAGCGGCCTTAAGGCGAATATAGGTTATAATCGCTTCGTGTCTTTTTATAAAGTAGATAAGCTCGCTCTTTAAGGGTTTAAAGTTTACCGCGAACTCCTTTACCTATATGGCGCATACCTCTTAAGCCGCCTCGAGCCGCGCTATTATCGATCCCTCCTTAGGGCCTATACTAAGGATATTCGTATCGTTAGCGAAACCGATAATATAAACTCCCTTTAGCTTTTTTAGTCTTTTATAAAGGGGTGTTATATAATAAAGGAATAGGATTAAGGATAGCGGCGAGCCTTAAGGGACCTTAGTAGTAATTCGGACCGGTATAGCCTTTTTTCTATTAAAATAAAGGGTGGAGTAGCGCTTATTTATAAAGCTACGGGCTAGCCTCGTAAACTACTTAGGGTAGCTTTAAAGGGTAAGTTCCCTTAAAAGTTTCTCGTAGTTAACTATATTAAAGGCCCCCTTAATATTAAGTTAAAAGAACAATACGATTCCTTTTTTAGCTTACATTACGCGTATTAGTTCTATTACTTAAAGTATTGCCGCCTTTATAAACCTCTCCTTTTTATTCCTAAACTATCCTTTAAGTAGGACCCCGTTTACTTCCACCGCGGTCGCGAGTCTTTAAGCTAAGATCCACTTTAAGATCTTACCTATTGTCGGTAAGAGGGAAATAGGTCTCTACCCCCCGGCAGTGCGGTATACCCCGGGTTTCTTCCTTAGTTTTCTTAGCACTACTACGTTCGCGGACCGGAACCGGGTCGGAAAGTGCGATATCTCTATATAGGCCGTGAAAATTATCGCTAATCGGGCTAAGAGCGCTAGGCTATAAAGCTTAAGGAAGCTAAGGGGGACCCCGTTTAGGCCTACCGCCTTCTAACTCGCTATTTTGCCTATCGCTTAGGATATATCCGTAAAGTCGATACGCCGTTTTATAGTAAGCTCCTTCTCGGCCGCGCGCCGGGGAGGTCTTAAGAGCGTCGCGGCTTCGGCTAAAAAGAAGCGCTCCGCTAAGAGACGGGCTTTCTCTTCGAAGTCGGGGGTTAGTTAGTGTTCGTAGCCCCTACCGGTTAATGGTAGTAAGTGCGCTAAGTCTAAGGGTAGCTCACTACGTAGACGCGCTTATCGTTTAACGTTCTATAGCTTAGCATTATTAGCGCTAATCTCCTTAAGGAAGTCTCTTTAGTGTTCCCGCCTCGCGTCGCGCACGGCTCGCTTTTAGGCCGCAGCCGCTTCTTATAGCGCTTCTTAGTTTGCCTATGTCCTATATCCTTTATAGTGTCTCTAGGCCCTTTTCGCAACTTAGGTGGCTTAGGCCGCCTCCGGGGTAAACTATGCGTTGCCCCTTAAGATCGCCTGCTTCCGGTGCGGGACTATCGCGCGGGCAATTTTGTCGAGATCGTCGTATAAGCTATCTATTTCCGTATCGATCTCCTGCGGGCTGCGGAGCGTGGGCTGTTATATCCCGAGCCGGGATAAGGTTTCCGCCTCGACCCTTTTCTTTTCCGCCTCTTTTTACCTTAGCGTTGCTAATACCTCCCTTAGCCTAAAACCTATCTTAAACGAGACTACCTATAGGATATAGTCGGACCCTATAAGGTCTAGGTTAGGGCCGATAAACTATATAGCCGTTTCCGTTATAGCTTAAATATAGTCGTATTACTAAATTAAATTATTATAAGCGCTTTAAGCTTAAGAACTATCTTATTAATATAGCCGCTATCTTTTATTTTTAAAGCTTTGCCTACACCTCGCCCGCGTTATAAAGTTATTATAATAGCGTCCCCCTTACTTTACTAATAAGCTTATAGCTTATTATTATATAGTAAATAGTATCCCGCCGTTGCTTATAGTTATAAAAGGGCGATACTACTTTAAGTATATAATAGCGGAATAAGAAGTCTTTAAGGCTTATTACTCCGGTTTATATCTAAGTAATTATAAAGCTTAGGTACTTAAGCAGCGCCTTATGCCGGTTAAGCGCTATAGCTTTATCGAACTAAGGCGGTAGGTTTATAAGGTAGAGCGTAGTCCGGCGCTATTTAATAAGTTCCTCTTTTAAGCTTTACTACTTAGCCTATTCCTTAAAGAGGATTTCCTTTATTTTTTTCTTTTCTTAAAGCTCGCGGGACTTAACTTAAGACTATACCCCCCTTAATACCTCCGTAAGCGGTGGCTTTAAGGGCGTAGGCCGCCTTAGCCGTTATTTATATTACTAAAGTAGTTTTACTACTAACGCGGACGCGTATTAGATTTAGTTTAGGATTTTAAAGTCCTTTAGCCTCTTAAAAGTATTAGCTATTTTTTAGTTTAAGTAAAGGTTAATTAGCGGGACTTAGGTTTTAGCTTTAAGCTAGTAGACTAAGGTAGCTAAGTAAGCCCCCGCGACTATTTAAAAGCAGGCGGTTTAATCCTATACTAGCTTCGCGGCTATCCCGCGGGACCTTCCGTCCGCTAAGGTTATCTTATAAAACGTAATTATAGCGTATAATATAAAGGACCGGATAACTTTACTATAAACTTCCTAAGCCTTAAGTAAGGTATATCTTTATATAAACGCTATAAGCCTTATAAGGGCTAGGTTTTGCTTTTTTAGCTTAGCGTATAGCTTATTAAAGTGTGCTTTTTACTTAAGCTTATAGTTTACTTATACTCTTTAGAGCCTAGCGTCTTAAACCGGCACTACTATAGCGGCCTTAAAGCGAATAAAGGTCGTAATCGCTTTATATCTTCTTATAAAGTAGATAAGCTTGCTTTTTAAAGGTTTAAAGTTTACCGCAAACTCTTTTACTTATATAGTATATACTTTTTAAGCCGCTTTAAGCCGCGCTATTATTAATCCCTCTTAAGAGCTAACGCTAAGGATATTTATATTGTTAGCGAAACCAATAATATAAACTCCCTTTAGCTTTTTTAATCCTTTATAAAGGGGTATTATATAGTAAAGGAATAGGATTAAGGATAGTAGCGAGCCTTAAAGGACCTTAGTAGTAATTCGGACTAAGATAGCCTTTTTTTTATTAAAATAAAAGGTTAAGTAGCGCTTATTTATAAAGCTATAAGCTAGCCTTATAAACTACTTAAAGTAGCCTTAAAAAGTAAGTTCCCTTAAAAGTTTCTTATAGTTAACTATATTAAAGGCCCCCTTAATATTAAGTTAAAGGAACGATACGATCTTTTTTCTAGCTTATATTATATATACTAGTTCCGTTACTTAAAGTATTGCCGCCTTTATAAACCTCTCCTTTTTATTCTTAAACTATCCTTTAAGTAAGACCTTATTTACTTTTACCGCGGTTATAAGTCTTTAAGCTAAAATCTACTTTAAGATCTTACTTATTATTAGTAAGAAGGAAATAAGTCTTTACCCCTTAATAATACGGTATACCCCGGGTTTCTTCCTTAGTTTTCTTAATACTACTATATTTATAGACTAAAACTAAGTCGGAAAGTATAATATCTTTATATAGGCTATAAAGATTATCGCTAGCCGGGCTAAGAGCGCTAAGCTATAAAGCTTAAGGAAGCTAAGGGGGACCTTATTTAAGCTTACTACTTTTTAACTTACTATTTTGCTTATTGCTTAAGATATATCTATAAGGTCAATACGCCGTTTTATAGTAAGCTCCCTTTTAGCCGCGCGCTAAGGAGGTCTTAAAAGCGTTGCGGCTTTAGCTAAAAAAAAGCGCTTTACTAAGAGTTAAGCTTTCTTTTTAAAGTTAAGGGTTAGTTAGTATTCGTAGCCCTTATTAGTTAATAGTAGTAAGTGCGCTAGGTTTAAGGGTAGCTTACTATATAGCCGCGCTTATTATTTAACGTTTTATAGCTTAGTATTAATAGCGCTAATCTCCTTAAAGAAGTCTTTTTAGTGTTCTTATCTCGTATTATATACGGCTTACTTTTAAGCTATAGCTACTTCTTATAGCGCTTCTTAGTTTACTTAAGTCTTATATCCCTTATAGTATCTCTAGGCCCTTTTCGTAGCTTAAGTAGCCTAGGCCGCTTTTAAGGTAAACTATATATTGCCTCTTAAGATCGCTTACTTCCGGTATAAGACTATCGCGTAAGCGATTTTATCGAGATTATTATATAAGCTATTTATTTTTATATCGATCTTTTATAAGCTATAAAGCGTAGGCTATTATATCTTAAGCCGGGATAAGGTTTTTACTTTAACCTTTTTCTTTTCCGCCTCTTTTTACCTTAACGTTATTAATACCTCCCTTAGCTTAAAACTTATCTTAAACAAGACTACTTATAGGATATAGTTAGACCTTATAAGGTTTAAGTCTAAGCCGATAAACTATATAGCCGTTTCCGTCGTAGCTTATATAAGGTCGATCGTGCTATCTTTATACCTATAAAAGAAACGTATATATTCCCCCTTTAGTATAGCTAGTTTAAGCTAAAGCCGCGCGGCCTTCTTAATAAACTATTTTACCTTATTAAAAGTCCGGTTATAGGCGTCTTATAGTAAGTAATAAATATTAAAGTCTTTTATTAAGACTAGCGGGCCTTAGCTATTAACCTCTTTTAAGGCCTTAGCTAAGCCCGTTTAAATCCCTTTTAGTAATAAGTATAAAGACCTTAACTTTATACTATCGCTAAAAGTTATCTCCCCTTAATCGTATTTAGTCTATAGTATCTACGTCCTTATATTATACCTCTTATAAATATATATCGCGTTATAGCCCTCTTTATAGACTAGCCGGTATAGTGCGCCTTTTAAGGATAAGGCCCTTAAGCCCTATGTTTTCTTTATCTCTTAAAGCGCTATTACGTTATACTTAGCGCGGTAGCTAAAGGCTAGTCGTACTAGCTTATATCTTTTCTATATATTTTAATAAAGGACCTTTAATTTTATATATAAAGGGTTTAGGTAAAGTTCGTTATTTAAGATAAGGTAATAGCTTAAGTTAAGAGCGATATGCTTTATTGCTTTATATATCGTTTAATATTACTTAAGTTAGTGCCTACTACTTTTACTTTAGCTAGCGGTGTTAATAGCGTCTGCTTATCCTTTCTCGGCCGCTTAAGGCGTTTCCGCGCTTATAATAAAGTAAGCCTTTAGTCCTTTATAAAAAAAAGGGGTATTTAAGGGTCCGGCTAGCTATAAGTACTAGCAAAGTATTATAGGCGGTTTAAGTAATAGTCCCTTACCTTATCTTAAGCTTTTACCGCTATAAGATAGGTATAAGACTATACTAAGTGCTGCCTGCTATAAGATATATAATTATAAAGGATTTCGCCTTTCTTTATATAGTACTTATCCTCGCCGCTTATATATAAAGTCCCTTTATAGTAAGTATAAAGCTATATTAAGGTATAACGTTTAGCGATATACTTATATTTATAGTAGTTATAGCACTAAGTAGGTTTAACCGACTTATTATATAGCTTATATCGGAATATCTAAGCTTTAAGAAATAAACCTATATCGCATAGCTTATTAGCCTCCGCTAAGCTACTTATACTAATAATAAGGGTTATAGCCGTTAAGGTCTTAGTTTAAGGGCGTATTGCTTATACTTATATAACTTTTACTTTATTAATATTAGCAATCTCCTTAATTAAGAGCGCCTTATCTATCTTAAAGACCCTTACTAAGATATTCTTCGCAATTACTATATAAGCCTTATATGCTATCGCTACCTCCGGCTTAAAGACGCTTCTTACTTAGTCTTAGTTTTACTAGTAAGGTCGTGCTATAATATTAAAGGTTATCGCGATATCCCCGCTTAAAAGGCGTCTCGCTATTATAGCGGAAGAGATATTAAGCGCTACGTTAATTACTTTAACTATATCCTTTAGCTTACGGTTTAAGATATCTAGCGTCGCTTTTATTAAGACTACTACTAGCTCGCGTTTATACTATAGCGGGACCGGCTTTATCTTTATATTATATTATACTAGCCTTTTAAAGCCCGCTATTACTATTACTTAAGTCCTTTTAAGTCTTTCCCCTAGGCCTTAAGCTCGGGCTTATCTTAATTCCTTATATATAGCTTTCTTTATTATACTTTAAATAGCCTTATAAAGCTTAAAGTCGGCCTATACTATAGTCGGCGCGCTCTTAGCGCGCTCCTTAAAGCGGAAAAGGGTTTCGACTATTACTTATACTTAATCGAACTATATATATAGGACTATACCCGCGATTTTATTATAAGCTTTCCTTTTATCGATATTATATATAGTCCGGCTAAGCTACGTATCGTTATCTCGTTAAGGTATATTCGGCTTTTTATCTAAGTGCGTAAACCTTAAGGGCGTTTCGTTATGCTAAGCGCTATAGTTAATACCGGTATAAAGCGGACTACCCCCTTGCCCCTACGTCTCTTAGCTACGCTACGATATTGTCTTAAGGGGGTAACTAATACCGCCGAATTAATTCTTATTATTAATAAGAGTTTTAAACGCGATACGCACCCGCTATAAGTAAGTATTTAGTTTGCGAAGAAGTTTTTACTAATAAAACATTAAATATTACTATATTATAATAGTAAATATTTTTAATATCCTTACTAAGCTTTTTTTATAATAAAGATAAGTATAGCCGTCTTTATAAAATAAGGAAAAAGAAGCCTTTATAAATTTTTAAAGGACTTTTTATATACTAAATAAAACTAACTTAGCTACTTAAATTAAAAACTAGTAAAAGGCCCTTATAAATATAAAAAAAACGCAGCTTTTTAAAGTATAAGGCCTACGCCTTATATAAAGGTTTTTAAGGGCAATTTTTACCGTTAATAGCTCCTTTATTAATAATTAAATTAATTAAATTAACGACGAAGCGAGATAAGATAAATACAGGTAGTATTACACCTTTTTAAATAGTATTAAGATTGTGAAGATTTTCGAAAGGCGATAAGCAATAAAATCTAAAAAGAAATTAAAATATACCGCTTTTACTACTTTTTAAAGCCACTTCTTTTTTCGTTTACTATTTTATCTTTTTACTTATATAAAAACAGTATTATTATATAAATTGCTTTTATAATAATAAAAGAATACGACTAAATAGCTAAAAACTAAACAAGAAAATTTAGAAATCTATTACTAAACTTCTTATTATTCCTCGCAATAGAACCTTAGTTAAAAATGCCTTTTATAAAGCTAAGAAATTTAAATATATTAATATAAATATTGAATTATATTTAAAATTCTTTAAACCCCCGGGTTTAATAGAAATATTATTATAAGCTATAGCTATAGCTAGAACGGCCCTTCTTGTTATTATATAGGTACTTAAAAAAACGTCCTTATAAAAAACTTATTTATCTTAAATTACGGATTAAATAAGTATATTTATAACGTTTAAGACCGCTTTTTAAATTATATACTAACGTAAGCTTTCGCTTTTATAAGCTCCGACAGGTTTTAAATTCTTAAGTACAGCACTATCTTTATATAAATTTCCACCGGATTATTTTAGTTAATTAACGTTACCTTTATACTAACTTTTTATATAAGTATTATTTTCTTATTAAAATCACAAGAAGTAAAAATCCACTATATCCCTTAGACTAATAGTGTTTTTACTATAACTAAAAAAGTCTATAAAACGCAGCTTTTTTAAAATTATTACGTGATTAAATATAGCAAAAAGAAAGTAGCTTCTTTTTACTTTAATTTCCTCTTTGTTTTTTTATATCCTCTTCCCTTTTAGCTTTTATAATAAAAGAAAAGAAAGAACTTCTAATTACTATTTCCCCTTTTTCTTTTTAGCTTTAGCATAAAAAACGAAAGCACTTTAATAAGTAAGCGTTATAAAAGACCTTTTTAATAAGGGTATAGCTATTCTTATATCTTTTACTATCCTTTACTACGAACTTTATAAGCTTAAAAAAGCTAAGAGAATAATTCTTTAAGTTTTACTAGCTACTAAGGCTATAAGGCCTTTAAATTATATTTTTATAACCTCTTTTCCTTATTAGATTCTTATAATAAGATAAAGGTCGCTTTTCTTATTAAGGACGATTTTACTAACTAAATTTTCTTTTATGCCTTTCCGAATTTAATATTAAAGGAGCTTTTAAACTGCCTTACTAGCTTTTAAAGCTTTATACTAAGGCTATTAAACCTTATTATTTATAAAATCTATAAAGATAATAATAAAGCCTTATAAAAAGAATTCTTAGAATTAATTATATTATAAAGAATTATTAAGGAATCTTTAGCCCTTTATATATTAGCTAAGAACGTCTTTATAGAGCGTGCTAAGGGGGTAATCTTTTAAAGGCTTATATAATACGAGTTTTCTTTAACTTACTTATTACTTTTTAGCTAGAAATCTAAAAAAGGGCTACCTTTTTTTATAACAAGACCTTTTTAAGGTCTTTTTAAGGACCTTAAACTTTCTTTTTAAAAAGCTATAAACTTAGCTTACTAAATATTATAAGGGAATTCTCCTTATTTCTCTTTATTTATTTTACTATTTATATATATAGCTATAAAGCTTACCTTTTTAAGATAAAAGCTCTTTAAAATCCCGTAAAAATATTAAACTTAAAGAATATATAGAAGTTAGCGACTAAGTTAGCTACGATTTTATTAATATTTATTAAATCTTTATCTATTCTTAATAAAACGTTTAAGGAGTATAAGATCTTACTTTTAATAAGTAGTTTTTCTTTATAAAGACAGTACTTATATAGGACCTTATAGTAATTAAAAAATACCTTTTTAACTATATTTTATAATTTATAATAATACTATAAATTGCGATTTTAAAGTATTAATATTTAATTAAACTTATATTTAATCTTATAAGTAAAACTATTACAGGCTATACTATAAAAAGAGCTATAGTTATACTATAGCGAACGACCTAAAGTCGGGCGAATATATAGCCAAAGTTATATAAGACTTTACCTAAACTTAGCTTAAGTTTAACCTAAACTTAACTTAAGTACGGGCTACTTTAGCGACCCTTATAAAGTACGAAGCTATATAGCTTAGATAAAGATTTCCTCTTTCCTTCTTTAGCTTTAAATAAATAATTATTCGGCTATATACTACTAAACTAAGTATACGTAGGCCTTTAATATATTTAAAGCTCCTTTTAGACGAGGTTATATAACTTAAGAAGAGACTTACTAGCTATAATATAGCGCGAGTAAGAAGCTTACTTAGTATAAAGGGGCTATACTTAAGGGGCTTAAGAGAGAGGGCTAAGAAAGGCCGATATTTAAACGAAGGTTAAATAAGCAATCCTCTTATTATAAGCAAGGGCCGTTAAAATAAGCTATTAAGTTTAAGCAAGCTAGTAGTAGATTTAATAGCTAATAAGCTAGTTCGGGGCCTTAATATAAAAGCTAAAGGAGATAGTAAGGATATATATATAAGGAAGGGCCGGCTTATTAATTAGTAGTTTAATACTACCTTACGATATAATAACGGGGGCCGCAATGCTTATAATAAAGAAGGAAGTAATAAGGAAGAAGGACTAGCAAAAGCTACTCTTAGCGCTAAGGAAATTCGATAGCTAATAGCGCTACTTTACGCCTTAAGCATAATATATATAAGAAAAGTATAAGATTAACTAAGACTTCTTCTTAAGCTTAAGGGAGGTTTTTTACTTAATTTATAATTGCTTAGATATAGGACTATAGTAGACTATAGCGACTTACTATAGTACCGGCGCGGATCGAGCTTATAATTAATAGGAATTCCTTAAGTACCTCGATTTAATCTACCTTAACGTTAATATTTAATCGCGGGCAGCGGCGGCTATCCGTATAATTAAATAAGGAAAGAACTAAATATTCGCGGCGTTCCTTCTTAAGTTTAAGTAAAGGCTCTTTAAAGCGGGAGGGGGGTCGTAGCTATACGATATATAAATCGTGTTTTTAAAGGGCGCCTTAAGCCTTTGCCTTAAGGAGGCACTTATAATAGTTAACCTCTTAACCTTAAGCTTCTTAGTATATACTAATTAAGTAGCGTAGATCGCGGTAAAGCTAAAAAGGGTTTAGTAAACTAAGTAGCTATTTTAAGGCTAGAAAAAGGTAATAAGGGGGGTAACTTAAGACTAAAAAGACTTAAAGGGTAATACCTTAATAAGTAAAATTAATACTATAACTTAGCTAAGAGGAGGATAAAGCCGGCCCGATATATAAAAGTATTTTATTTATAAGGTAATAAAGTATATCGCCCGCTTCTATAAAAAGAAAAAAGAAGGAACCTTATAAGTAGCTATAGCTATAAATAAGGAGGTAACTAAAGTAAATTCCGATTTAAGAAAAGAGAAACCTTAGTATAAAGTTAAGTATTAGGGGAAAAAGAGAAATAGTAAACGGCTTAAAGGTTAATAAAGAAGCACCTTATACTAGACTTAGTACTGCTTAAAGTTAGTATTTCTAAAAAGAAGGGGCTTAATATACTTATAAATATAAGCTATAACTACTATGCTATAATAAGTAAGGGGGTAGTAATAAGGCTATAAATGCCCTTTATAGATACGATAAGGAGGCTACTATAACCTTTTTTAAAGGACGTACTAACGCTTTAAATTAAAGGGATTATAGCGTTTAAGATAAAGATTAATAAGCACTTAAAATAGATATTTACTTATATAGTACTAAAGTTAAGCTACGATATATTTTTAAGGAGACTATAGATAAAGAAGAATAAGGTAGTTTACGATACTAAGGGGGATCGGATTTAGTATAGAAAAGCGGGGATTTAAATCGGCCTTTAAGGATTAAAGGAAGCTATAAAAATCGCGAATATCTAACAAGTAAAGCTAATAAGCGCCTCTATTTTCGCGGTAAAGTGCCGATAGGAAAAGGCCTAAAAGGATAACTAAGGGCGATAATAAGCGCTTAACGTAAGGGTAGTTACGATAAAGGACGTAAAGAGGGCCTTTTAGCTAAAGACGCTAGTTAACTTAGCGGACTATATCTTAGCTTAAGCACTATAAGCTTATTTAAACCTTTTCGTACCTATAAAAGCACTTAAGTAACCCCTATTTAAACTAAGCGTAAACTATAAGATCTATCTTACTTTAAATAAGGATAGTAAAGAGCCGCTATTATTATAAGGGCCTTTTTACGATATATCGAAAGAAGAACTCCTTATCCTTTAAAAGACTTTAAATAAGCTATTAAAAGTAAACCTTATCCGCTTAAGCAGTTTATTAGCCGCGGTACCGGTATTATTTATAAAGAAGGCCGATAGCCGCTTATGCTTTTACTATAATTACTAAGCCTTAAATATAATTATAAAGAGGGATTAGTATACGCTATTATTAATTATAAAAACGCTAAGGATACTAGTAAAGGTATATTAGTTTATAAAACTTAACGTTATTATAGCGTTTTATAAGATTAAAATCATAAAAGGCTATATGTTTAAGATAGCCTTTTAAATAAAGTTTAGACTATTTAAGTAGTAAGTATACTTATTTAGCCTTATAAAAACGCTAGCTACCTTTTAATGCTATATTAACTAAGTGCTAAAAGACTACCTTTATAAGTTTATTATAGCGTATATAAATAACGTTTGAAATTACTTATTAAGGTCGCTTTACGATTACTAAAATAAAGTAGCGAAGGTGCTTAAAAAGTTATAAAAAGTAGGCCGTATACTAAACCTATAAAAATATAACTTTATAATAAAAAAAGTAAAGTACTTAAGTTTTATTATATAAGCTAAGGGTAAGGTTTAGTACGACTTTAAGAAGATTTAAGCTATCCGGATATAGTAAGCGCTAAGAAATATAAAAGGCGTTTAAAGCTTCCTTAAGTTTATAAATTACTATTATGCTTTTATCCCGCTTTACGCTAAGGCCTTATAGTGCTTAAACGGCCTTTATAAAAAGAATATAACGTTCTTATAAACTAATAAGCACTAAGCCGCGTTTAAGTTTATTTAAAAGGTATTTTATAACGCGCTAGTACTATAGCTATATAACCTTAAGAGGGAAACGTACTTAAAGGCAGACTGCTTTAGATATATAATAAGCGGTATATTAATATAAGTAAGACCGGATAAGATATAATACTTAGTAAGTTTCTTCTTAAAATAACTTTATATAGCGGAGTATAACTACTTAATCTATAATAAGGAGTTACTTATAATTATATAATACTTAAACTTTTAAAAGGTAAAGTTATATAATACGCTAGCGTTTATAGTACTAATAAATTATAAGAATCTAAAGTACTTTATAATAAAGAGGAAGTTAAATAAAAAGTAAAGTAAATAAGTAATAAAGCTCGCTTTATATAACTTTATATTAAAGTACCGCTTAAGGAGGTTAGCGGTAATCCTTAACGCTTTATCGCGCTATAATTAAGATAAGCCGGAAAGGGTATTTAATAAGAAGGAAATAAGACGCGTAGTATAAATAATCTTAAATAGCGCGCGATTAATAAGATATCGGGTCCCCCTTAGCGGTAAGTATATAAACCTCCCGCGATAATTAGTATAAGAAGAGCGCACTATTGCGATAATATAAAAAGGGGAAGAGAATATAGGGTTAATTGCTTATATAAATAAAGTAGACGACCTTATACCTTAAGATAAAAGCGGGGTAAATAAAGGCGGAGTTTAGCTAAAACTTAACTTAAACTTATACTAAGACGCACTTAAGGAATAAGTATAACCGGCCTATATATTTAATAAGTAGGAGATATAAAAGCGGTAAATAGCAATATTAAAAAAGGATAAAGAGTATTAAGTAGTATTTTAAGTAATGCGGAATAGCGACTAATCGCTTGCTTTAAAATAGCAATTAAAGGTTTAAGTAAGTAAGTATATAATTAATATAAAAAGGCGCCTTTGCTTTAAAGACTAGCTTTAAGTATTAAGTAAGGCTTAATACCTTAAGGAGGGGGAGGATAAAAAGCTAGATAAGCTTTAAGTATTAATCGCTTAGTAGATATATAACTTAATAGTAGTAAGATACTTAAGGCGTAAGGGGACGCTTATAATACTAGCTTAAGAATTCTTTTAGCTAGGCTAGTTATTAATAGTACGCCGGCTTATTATAAACTACGGGCCGTATAGTAAAAGGTATATTTAAAGGCAACTTTAAAAAGGGCTTCTTTAACTATTACCGCTTTTTATATAGCTATTTATATACTTAATAATAGACTTTATAATCGACTTACCGCTAATAAGGACTAAGGGCTTTTAAAACGTTTAAGTAATAACGGACTAGCTAATAAAAGCAATAACTTTAAAAGCGATACTAATAATAAGAGTAGTAGTATATATTATTAAGTTCTTATAATCCTACTTCCGCTTTTATAAAATACTAAAATCTATTATTTTAAATTAAAAGACGAACTAAATAAGGCAATTTTAAAAGGAATTTTATTAATAGACTAAGGTTTAAAGGAAACTAAGTTTAGCTTACTACCCGTAGACTAATAAGGTAATAAAGCGTGCGAACTAAGAGGTATAAGCATACCTTTATATATACGTTTGCTATAAATAAGACGACTAAGGGGCATAGCTACTTTATACTTAAGCAGCGCTTAATAATTAAGTAGTATTAATAATAAGTATAAGCCCTTTCTTTACTATATATAAGTATAATATTAAGCCGATTTAAAATATATAAAAGAAGGGACCGCTTACGCTAAACGCGGAGAGCGTATAAAGCCTTATATAAAGAATAAAGGAAGTCGCTAACTTCCTTTAAACGGCGATCGCTATATTATAAGTAAGATAAAAAGAAATAGTAAACCGGTTTTATATACCGGTAAAAAGACTTTAAGTAAGCAATAAAGTATAGCTAAATATAAGGAAGTATATTATAAATAGGCTTTACTAAAAGCTTAATTAGCTTTATTAAAAGTATATTATAATAAAGGTAGTTAGCCTATATATAGTAAAACTTAATATATTAAGGAGGGTATATAAATGTTATAGGCTATGCTGTAAGAAGAGCTATAGTTATACTATAGCGAACGACTTAAAGTTAGGCTAACATATAGCTAAAGTCGCACATAACTTTACCTAAACTTAGCTTAAGTTCGACCCGAACTTAACTTAAGTACGGGCTACTTAAGCGACCCCTATAAAGTACGAAGCTATATAGCTTAAATAGAGATTTCCCTCTTCCCTTTTTAGCTTTAAATAAATAATTATTTAGCTACTATTAAAGGCCTGCGTACACTTAGCTTAGTAGTACATAGCCGAATAAATGTTTATTTAAAGCTAAAGAGGGAAGGGGGAAATCTCTATCTAAGCTACGTAGCTTCGTACTTTATAGGGGTCGCTTAAGTAGCCCGTACTTAGGTTAAGTTTAGGTTAAACTTAGGCTAAGTTTAGGTAAAGTCTTATGCGACTTTAGCTATATATTAGCCCGACTTTAGGTCGTTTGCTATAGTATAACTATAGCTCTTCCTATAGTATAGCCTATAATACTATCCCCCCTTTAAGCTATCGCGTACCGGGGTATATAACGTCGGCGCCCCGCCCCCCCTCGCTCTATACTTAGCGTTAATCGGTATAGTCGTCCTCGTTATGCTTATAATTATACGCCTACGCCTCCTTAAATAACGTTGCGTTAAGGCGTTAAATACGTTATATACTTACCTATTCGCGCCGCTACGTCGTCCTTAATAGCGCTAAGGCGGTATAACGTATCTCTACCGCTTACCGCTAATATTAGTGCTTAAAGCACGTCTTTCTTACCCGCCGCCTACGGTTCTTAAGTATAAATACCCTTCCTCTCTCCCTCTCCCTCTCTTTTTTCTTTTCCTTCTTTAATCACTAATCTACCTACGCGCGCGCCCCCTCTTATAATAGCTTCGCCGCGCCGCGCCTTAATATATCTACTGCGTCCCCCCGGGCCTTATCTCCCGCCGTATTATAAGCGTCTACCCGTCCGGCGCCTCCTAGCACGCCCGGTAACTACACGCTACCGCCCTCGCGTTAGTCTTCGCGCCCGCTATCATCGCTTAGTAAGCGGAGCGCGATACGTAGTACTACTATACGGCGCCCCCCCTACCTTACGTATATCGGATATATAGTATCTCTTAATGCGGATACTTAGTATAAGGCTTATTAAAATTAAGCCTCGCCCCGCGCCCGTAATTATTTTGCCTACGCCCGCGCTAGATTACGCTATTTGCTTATACGTCCCCGTTCTTAAACTATATAAGATATAACGCTAACGCGATATTAGTATACTAGCAATATAGTCGCCGCCGCAAACGCGCTTTAAGATTATACGTCTTAAAAGACGTTTAAGGATTGCCGCACTAACCTATATATACGTTCTCCGATCCTTAATAGATACCGGCTAGAGGGATATTATTAATAATTATCGTAGTATATAGAGTTAGCTTATGCTGCTACTATGGCGCGCTAAGCTTAGATATACCTTAACGTTTAAGGTTAATCTATCGGTATTAGCGGGTAGTAAGTAGTTTGCTTTAATTAAGTCGTAGTTCTTTATATATCCTATCTATATCCGCCCTATATCTTATTATATTTTATCGTGTCCCTTATTAGTCTTATCGTTATCTACGCTTAGTGCGCGTTTATAGCGTGTCCTCCTTATACCTATTATTTAAAATCGTTTTAATATTTGCTAAGCGTGGCTTAAAATTCCCTTTTATTTTTCCCGGTTTTCCTCCTTTTCTCCGCTACTTCTCTTATCCTATCCCTTACTACCCGGCTCGGCTTACTATCGTCTTTTTACCTCGCCCCCATCGTTCTTTATTATGTTGCTATATCGTCCTTTAAATTCCTTTAAGGCGATTATATCTTAAAAGTCGCTAATTAGCTACTATATTAAGTTAGCGTACCTATACTACTTTATTAAAACTTAGCGCTATCTCCCCCTTTTAATCCGTCTTTACCGGGCCTACTTAATCTTTTTTACGATATACTTTAGTTTATTATCCTCCTTAATTACTAGCGGTAGCTAGTAGTCGTCGACTACTTAGTTAAGTAAGGGGTTATCCGCTATACGGCGGAGGAACTTTATATATAGTCTCTTATATACCCTCCTTAGCATATTAAGTTCTACTATATATAGGCTAACTACCTTTATTATAGTGTACTTTTAGTATAGCTAGTTAAGCTTCCGGTAAGGCCTATCCGTAGTATACTTCCTTATATCTAGCTATACCTTATTGCTTACTTAAAGTCTTTTTACTAGTATATAAGACTAGTTCGCCGTTTCCTTTTACCTTACTTATAACGCGGCGATCGCCGTTTAAAGGAAGTCGGTAACTTCCCTTATCCTTTATACGAGGCTCTATACGCCCTCCGCGTTTAGTATAAGCGGTCCCTCCTCCTATACGATCTAAATCGGCTTAATATCGTACCTATATATAGCGAAGAAGGGGCTTATACCCGTTATCGATACTACCTTATTATTAAGCGCCGCTTAAGCGTAAGGTAGCTATGCCCCTTAGTCGTCTTACTTATAGTAAACGTATACGCGGAGGTATGCTTATACCTTTTAGTTCGCGCGCTCTGTCGCCTTATCGGTCTGCGGGTAGTAAGCTAAACTTAGTTTCCTTTAAACCCCGGTCTATTAGTAAAATTCCTTTTAAAATTACCTTATTTAGTTCGTCCCTTAATCCAAGACGATAGATTTTAGTATTTTATAAAAGCGGAAGTAAGACTATAAGAACTTAGTAGCGTATACTACTGCTTTTATTATTAGCATTGCTTTTAAAGTTATTACCTTTATTAGCTAGTCTATTATTACTTAAAGGTTCCGGGAGCCCTTAGTCCTTATTAGCGGTAAGTCGACTATAAAGTCTATTATTAAGTATATAAACGGCTATATAAGGGGCGGCAATAGTTAAAAAAGCCTTTTCCGGAGTTGCCTTTAAATATACCCCTTACCGCATAGCCTATAGTTCGCAATAAGCTAGCGCACTATCGATAACTAGCCCGGCTAAAAGAACTCTTAAGCTAGTATCGCGAGTATCCCCTTACGCCTTAAGTATCCTACCGCTATTAAGTCGTATATCCGCTAAGCGATTAATACTTAAAGCTTATCTAGCTCCTCGTCCTCCCCCTCCTTAAGGTATTAAGCTTTACCTAGCACTTAAAGTCGGTCTTTAAAGCGGAGGCGCCCCCTTATATTAATTATATATTTACTTACTTAGACTTTTAATTGCTATTTTAAAGCGAGCGATTAGTTACCGTTCCGTACTACTTAAAATATTACTTAATACTCCTTATCCTTTCGTAATATCGCTATTTACTATTCTTATATCTCCTACTTATTAAATACGTAAGCCGGTTATGCTTATTCTTTAGGCGCGTCTTAGCTTAAGTTTAAGTCGAGTTTTAGCTAAACTCCGCCTTTATTCGCCCTGCCTTCGTCTTAAGGTATAAGGTCGTCTGCCTTACTTATATAAGCGATTAACCCTACGTTTTTATCCCCCTCCCGTATTATCGCGATAGTGCGCTCTTCTTATGCTAATTATTATAGGAGGTTCGCGTACTTGCCGCTAAGGGGGACTTAATATCCCGTTAGTCGCGCGCTATCCGGGATTATCTATACTACGCGTCTTATTTCCCTCTTATTAGATACCCCTTCCGGCTTATCTTAATCGCGGCGCGATAAAGCGTTAAGTATTACCGCTAACCTCCTTAAGCGGTACTTTAATATAAAGTTATATAAGGCGAGCTCTATCGCCTATTTACTTTACTTTTTATTTAACTTCCTCTTTATTATAAAGTACTTTAAATTCCCGTAATCTATTAGTACTATAAATACTAGCGTATTACGTAACTTTACCCCTTAAAAGTCTAAGCATCGTATAATCGCGAGTAACTCCTTATCGTAAATCGGGTAGTTATACTCCGCTATATTAAGTCGTTTTAAGAAGAACCTTATTAAGTATCGTATCCCGTTTAGTCTTACTTATATTAGCACGCCGCTTATTATATATCCGGAGTAGTCCGCCTTTAAGTATATTTCCCTCTTAAGGTCGTATAGCTATAATATTAGCGCGTTATAGAATGCCTCTCGGATAAACTTAAACGCGGCTTAGTGCTTATTAGTCTATAAGAACATCGCGTTCTTTTTATAAAGGCCGTTTAAGCACCGCGAGGCCTTAGTATAAAGCGGGATAAAGGCATAGTAGTAATTTGCAAACCTAAGGAAGCTTTAAACGCCCCTTACGTTCCTTAGCGCTTACTATATCTAAATAGCCTAGATCTTCTTTAAGTCGTACCGGACCTTACCCTTAGCTTATATAATAAAACCTAAGTACTTTACTTTTTTCGTTATAAAGTCGTATTTTTATAGGTTTAGTATAAGGCCTACCTCTTATAACTTTTTAAGCACCTTTACTACTTTCTCTTAGTAATTGCGGAGCGACCTTAATAAGTAGATTAAAACGTTATCTATATACGCTATAACGAACTTATAAAGGTAGTCTTTAAGAACTTAGTTAATATAGCGCTAGAAGGTGGCCGGCGTTTCTATAAGGCTAAATAGGTATACTTACTATTTAAATAGTCTAAACCTCGTCCGAAAGGCTATCTTAAACTCGTAGCCCTCTACGATTTTAATCTTATAAAATGCTATAACGACGTTAAGTTTCGTAAACTAACGTGCCTTTACTAGTATCTTTAGCGTTTCTATAATTAATAGTAGCGTATACTAGTCCCTCTTCGTAATTATGTTTAAGGCTTAGTAATTGTAGTAAAAGCATAGTTAGCTATTAGCTTTTTTTATAAATAATACTAGCGCCGCGGCTAATAAACTGCTTAGGCGGATAAGGTTCGCTTTTAGTAGCTCGTTTAAGGTCTTCCGGAGGATAAGGAGTTCTTCCTTTAATATATCGTAAAGGGGCCCTTATAGTAGTAGCGGTTCCTTGCCGTCCTTATTTAAGGTAAGATAAATCTTATAGTCTATACTTAGTTAAAATAGGGGTTACTTAAGTGCCTTTATAGGTATAAAAAGGTCTAGATAAGCTTATAGTACTTAAGCCGGGATATAGTCCGCTAGGTTAACCGGCGTCTTTAGCTAAAAGGCTCTCTTTATGTCCTTTATCGTAACCGCCTTTATATTAAGCGCTTATTATTGCCCCCGGCTATTCTTTTAGGCCTTTTCCTATCGGCACTCCGCCGCGAAGATAGAGGCGCTTACTAGCTTTACCTCCTAAATATTCGCGATCTTCGCGGCTTCCTTTAATCCTTAGAGGCCGATCTAAATCCCCGCTTTTCCGTGCCGGATCCGATCCCCCTTAGCGTTATAAACTACCTCGTTTTTCTTTATCTATAGTCTCCTTAAGAACACGTCGTAGCTTAACTCCGGTATTATATAGGCGAATGTTTATTTTAAGTGCCTGTTAATCTTTATCTTGAACGCTATAATCCCCTTCGTTTAAAGCGTTAGTGCGTCCTTTAAGAAAGGCCGTAATAGCCTCCTTATCTTATCCGCGAAG
Source organism: Ophiocordyceps robertsii (assembly GCA_027405785.1). Classification (NCBI taxonomy): domain Eukaryota; kingdom Fungi; phylum Ascomycota; class Sordariomycetes; order Hypocreales; family Ophiocordycipitaceae; genus Ophiocordyceps; species Ophiocordyceps robertsii. The sequence goes on along the minus strand of JAPEBW010000027.1, from coordinate 8,386 downwards.
GGTATCTATAGCCTTATCGCTACCCCCTCGCTTACTATAGTATAGCAGTTATAGCCTATATCTATAAGTGCGTTAAGCCCCTTTTTCTTATTAATACTAACCTTAAGCAGTATTAAGTCTAGCGTAAGGTGCTTCCTTATCGACTTTTAAGCCGCTTACTATTTCTCTTTCTCCCTTAACGCCCGACTTTACGCTAAGGTTCCTCTTTTCCTAAATTAAAATCTATTTTAGTTACCTTTTTAGTCGTAGCCGCGGCTACCTATAAGGTTCTTTCTTTCTTCTTTTTATAAAAGCAGGCGATATACCCTATTATCCTATAGGCGAAATACCTTTATATATTAAGCCGGCTTTATCCTCCTCCTAGCTAAGTTATAGCGTTAATTCTACTTATTAAGGTATTACCCTTTAAGTCTTTTCGGTCTTAAGTTCCCCCCCTTATTACCTTCTTCCGGCCTTAAAACGGCTACTTAGTTTACTAAACCCTTTCTAGCTTTACCGCGATCTACGCTACTTAATTAGTATATACTAAGAAGCTTAAGGTTAGGAGGTTAACTATCGCGAGCGCCTCCTTAAGGCGAAGGCCTAAGGCGCCCTTTAAGAACACGATCTATATATCGTATAGCTACGAACCCCCTCTCGCCTTAAAGAGCCTTTACTTAAACTTAAGGAGGAACGCCGCGAACGTTTAGTTCTCTCTTTATTTAATCGTGCGGATAGCCGCCGCCGCCCGCGATTAGATATCGACGTTAAGGTAGATCGAATCGAGGTACTTAAGGAACTCCTACTAGTTATAACCTCGGTCCGCGCCGGTGCTATAGTAAGTCGCTATAGTTTACTATAGCCTTATATCTAAGTAGTTATAAATTAAGTAGAAAACCTCCCTTAAGCTTAAGAAGAAGTCTTAGTTAATCTTATACTTTTTTTATATATATCGTGCTTAAGGCGTAAAGTAGCGCCGCTAGCCGTTAAATTTCCTTAGCGCTAAAAGTAGCTTCCGCTAGTCCTTTTTCTTCGTTACTTCCTTCTTTATTATAGGTATTGCGGCCCCCGCTATTATATTATAAGGTAGTATTAAACTACCGATTAGTAAGCCGGCCCCTCCTTATATATATATCCTTACTATCTCTTTTAGCTTTTATATTAAGGCCCCGAACTAGCTTATTAGCTATTAGATCTGCTACTAGCTTGCTTAAACTTAGTAGCTCGTTTTAACGGCCCTTACTTATAGTAAAAGGATTACTTATTTAACCTTTATTTAGATATCGGCCTCTCTTAGCCCTCCCTCCTAAGCCTTATAAGCATAGCCCCTTTATACTAAGTAGGCTTCTTACTTACGCTATATCGTAGTTAGCGAGTCTTTTCTTAAGTTATATAACTTTGTTTAAAAGGAGCTTTAAATATATTAAGGGCCTATATATACTTAGCTTAATAGCACGTAGCTAAATAAATGTTTATTTAAAGCTAAAGAGGGAAGGGGGAAATCTCTATTTAAGCTACGTAGCTTCGTACTTTATAGGGGTCGCTTAAGTAGCCCGTACTTAGGTTAAGTTCGGGTTAAACTCGGGCCGAGTTTAAGTAAAGTCTTATACGACTTCGGCTATACGTTAGCCCGACTTTAAGTCGTTCGCTATAGTATAACTACAGCTCTTTTTATAGCATAGCCTATAATAGCTACGTACTACTAAACTAAGTATATATAGGCCTTTAATATATCTAAAGCTTCTTTTAAACAAGGTTATATAACTTAAGAAAAGACTTATAAACTATAATATAGCGCGAGTAAGAAGCTTACTTAGTATATAGGGGCTAGGCTTATAAGGCTTAAGAAGGAGGGCTAAGAAAGGCCGATATCTAAATAAAAGTCGAATAAGCAATCCTTTCGCTATAAGTAAAGGCCGTTAAAACAAGCTACTAAGTTTAAGCAAGCTAGTAGTAGATTTAATAGCTAATAAGCTAGTTTAAGGCCTTAATATAAAAGCTAAAGGAGATAGTAAGAATATATATATAAAGAGGGGCCGGCTTACTAATTAGTAGTTTAATACTACCTTATAATATAATAGCGGGGGCCGCAATACCCGCAATAAAGAAAGAAGTAACGAAAAAGAAAGACTAGCGGAAGCTACTTTTAGCGCTAAGGAAATTTAATAGCTAGCGGCGCTACTTTACGCCTTAAGCATAATATATATAAAAAAAGTATAAGATTAACTAAGACTTCTTCTTAAGCTTAAAGGAGGTTTTCTACTTAATTTATAACTACCTAAATACGGGGCTATAGTAAACTATAGCGACTTACTATAGCACTAGCGCGGACCGAGGTTACGATTAATAAGAATTCCTTAAGTACCTCGATTCGATTTACCTTAATGTTAGTATTTAATCGCGGGCGGCGGCGGCTATCTATACAATTAAATAAGGAGAGAACTAAACGTTCGCGGCGTTCCTCTTTAAGTTTAAGTAAAGGCTCTTCGAGGCGGGAGGGGGGTTATAGCTATACGATATATAGATCGTGTTCCTAAAGGGCGCCTTAAGCCTTCGCCTTAAGGAGGCGCTTACGATAGTCGACCTCTTAACCTTAAGCTTCTTAGCGTATACTAATTAAGTAGCGTAGATCGCGGTAAAGCTAAAAAAGGTCTAGTAAACTAAGTAGCTATTTTAAGGCTAGAAGAAGGCAATAAAGGGGGGAACTTAAGACTAAAAAGACTTAAAGGGTAATACCTTAATAAGTAGAATTAACGCTATAACCTAGCCGGGAGGAGGATAAAGCCGGCTTAATATATAGAGGTGTTTTGCTTATAGGATAATAGGGTATATCGCCCGCTTCTATAAAAAGAAAAAAAAAGGAACCTTATAAGTAGCCGTAGCTATAATTAAAGAGGTAACTAAAGTAAATTCTAATTTAAGAAAAGAGGAACCTTAACGTAAAGTCGGGCGCTAAGGGAGAAGGAGAAATAGTAAGCGGCTTAAAGGTTAATAAGGAAGTACCTTATACTAAACTTAGTACTGCTTAAGGTTAGTATTAATAAGAAGAAAGGGCTTAACGCACTTATAGATATAGGCTATAACTACTATACTATAATAAGTAAGGGGGTAGCAATAAGGCTATAAATACCTTTTGCGGATAGGATAAGGAGGCTACTATAGCCTTTTTTAAAGGACGTATTAACGCTTTAAATAAAGGGGATCGTAGCGTTTAAGATAAAGATTAATAAGTACTTAAAATAGATATTTACTTATATAGTACTAAAGTTAAGCTACGATATATTCTTAAGGAGACCGTAGATAAAGAAAAATAAGGTAGTTTACGACGCTAAGGGGGATTAAATTCGGCACGGAAAAGCAAAAATTTAAATCGGCCTTTAAAGATTAAAGGAGGCCGCGAAGATCGCGAATATTTAAGAGGCGAAGCTAGTAAGCGCCTTTATCTTCGCAGCGGAGTGCTAATAAGAAAGGGCTTAAAAGGATAGCTAAGGGCGATAATAAGCGCTTAATATAAGGGCGGTTATAATAAAGAACGTAAAAAGAGCTTTTTAGCTAAAGACGCCGGTTAACTTAGCAGACTATATCCCGGCTTAAGCACTATAAGCTTATCTAAACCTTTTCGCACCTATAAAGGCACTTAAGCAACCCCCGTTTTAATTAAGTATAGATTATAAAATCTATCTTACCTTAAATAAAGATAGCAAGGAGCCGCTACTACTATAAGGGCCCCTTTATAATATATTAAAGGAAGAACTCCTTATCCTCCGGAAGACCTTAAACGAGCTACTAAAAGCAAACCTTATCCGCTTAAGTAGTTCGTTAGCCGCAGCGCCGGTATTGTTTATAAAGAAGGCTAATAGCTAACTATGCTTTTACTATAACTACTAAGCCTTAAATATAATTACGAAAAGAGACCGGTATATACTACTATTAATTATAAAAACGTTAAGGATACTAGTAAAAGCACGTTAGTTTATAAAACTTAACGTTATTATAGCGTTTTATAAAATTAAAATCGCAAAAGGCTATAAGTTTAAGATAGCCTTTTAAACGAGGTTCGGACTATTTAAATAATAAGTATACTTATTTAGCCTTATAAAAACGCCGGCTACCTTTTAGCGCTATATTAACTAAGTGCTAAAAGACTACCTTTATAAGTTCGTTATAGCGTATATAGATAACGTTTTAATCTACTTATTAAAGTCGCTCTATAACTATTAAGAGAAAGTAGCGAAGGTGCTTAAAAAGTTATAAAAGGTAGGCCTTATACTAAACCTATAAAAATATAACTTTATAATAAAAAAAGTAAAGTACTTAGGTTTTATTATATAGGCTAAGGGTAAGGTTTAGTGCGATTTAGAGATAATTTAGGCTATTTAAATATAGTAAGCGCTAAAGAACGTAAAGGGCGTTTAAAGCTTCCTTAAGTTTGCGAATTACTACTATACCTTTATCTTACTTTATACTAAGGCCTTACGGTGCTTAAACGGCCTTTATAAAAAGAATATAACGTTTTTATAAACTAATAAGCACTAAGCCGCGTTTAAGTTTATCTAAAAAGCATTTTATAACGCGCTAGTGCTATAGCTATATAACTTTAAGAGGGAAACGTACTTAAAAGCGGATTACTTTAAATACGCAATAAGCGGCGTATTAATATAAGTAAGACTAAACGGGATATAATACTTAATAAGGTTCTTCTTAAAACGACTTAACGTAGCGGAGTATAACTACCCGATTTATAATAAGGAGTTACTTACGATTATATAATACCTAGACTTTTAAGGGGTAAAGTTACGTAATACGCTAGCGTTTATAGTACTAATAGACTATAAGAATTTAAAGTACTTTATAATAAAAAGGAAGTTAAATAAGAGGTAAAGTAAATAAGCGATAAAGCTCGCTTTATATAACTTTATATTAAAGTACCGCTTAAGGAGGTTAGCGGTAGTACTTAACGCTTTATCGCGCCGCGATTAAGATAAGCCGGAAAGGGCATTTAATAAGAGGGAAATAAGATATATAGTATAAATAATCCCGGATAGCGCGCGACTAATAAGACGTTAGGTCCCCCTTAGCGGCGAGTATATAAACCTCCTGCGACGATTAGTATAAAAAGAGCGCACTATCGCGATAATATAAAAGGGGGGAAAAAACGCGGGGTTAATCGCTTATATAAATAAGGCGGACGACCCCGCACCTTAAGATAAAGGTAAGGCGAACGAGGGCGAAGTTTAGCTAAAACTCGACTTAAACTTAAGCTAAGACGCGCCTAAGGAATAAGCACGACCGGCCTACGTATTTAATAGGTAAGAGATATAAGAGCGGTAGATAGCGATATTATAAAAGGATAAGAAGTATTAAGTAGTATTTTAAGTAGTGCGGAACGGCGACCGGTCGCTTACTTTAAAATAATAATTAAAGGTTTAAGTAAGTAAGTATATAATTAATATAAAGGGGCGCCTTCGCTTTAAAGACTAACTTTAAGTATTAAGTAAGGCTTAATACTTTAAGGAGGGGGAGGATAAAGAGCTAAATAAGCTTTAAGTATTAATCGCTTAGCGGATATATAACTTAATAGTAGTAGGATACTTAAAGCGTAAGGGGACGCTTATAATATTAGCTTAAGAGTTCTTTTAGCTAAGCTAGTTATCGATAGTACGCCGGCTTATTGCGAACTACGGGCTATATAGTAAGGGGCATATTTTAAGGTAACTTTAAAAAGGGCTCCTTTAACTATTATTACCCTTTATATAGCCGTTTATATACTTAACGATAGACTTTATAATCGACTTACCGCTAATAGGGATTAAGGGCTTCCGGAACCTTTAAGTAATAATAAACCGGCTAATAAAGGCAATAACTTTAAAAGCGATACTAAAAATAAGAGTAGTAATATACGCTACTAAGTTTTTATAATCTTACTTCCGCTTTTATAAAATGCTAAAATTTATCGTCTTAAATTAAGGGACGAATTAAATAAAGCAATTTTAAAAGGAATTCTACTAATAAACTAAGGTTTAAAGGAAACTAAGTTTAACTTACTACCCGCAAACTAATAAGGCAATAAAGCGCGCGAACTAAGAGGTATAAGCATACCTCCGCGTATATATCTACTATAAGTAAGACGACTAAAGGGTATAGCTACCTTACGCTTAAGCGGCGCTTAATAATTAAGTAGTATCGATAATAAGTATAAGCCCTTTCTTCGCTATATATAAGTACGATATTAAGTTAATCTAAATCGCATAAAAGGAGGGACCGCTTACGCTAAACGTATAGAGCGTATAAAGCTTTATATAAAAGATAAAGGAAGTCGCCGACTTTCTTTAAACGGCGATCGCCGTGTTATAAGTAAGGTAAGAGGAGATAGCAAACCGGTTTTATATACTAGCGGAAAGACTTTAAGTAAGCGATAAGGTATAGCTAGATATAAAAAAGTATACTATAAATAAGCCTTACTAAAAGCTCGACTAGCTATACTAAAAGTATACTATAATAAAGGTAGTTAGCTTATATATAGTAAAACTCGATATACTAAGGAGGGTATATAAGAGACTATATATAGAATTCCTCCGCCGCGTAGCGGATAACCTCTTACTTAGCTAAGTAGTCGATAACTATTAGCTACCGCTAGTAATTAAAGAAAATAATAAACTAAAGTACGTCGTAAAGAAGATTAAGTAGGCTTAGTAAAGATAAATTAAAAGGGGGAGGCAACGCTAAGTCTTAGTAAAGTAGTATAAGTATGCTAACTTAACGTAGTAGCTAATTAGCGACTTTTAGGATATAATTGCCTTAAAGAAATTTAAGGAATAGTATAATAGCGCAATAAAGAACGATAAGAGCAAAGCGGAAGGACGATAGTAGGCTAAGTAAGGGAGCGGGAGATAGGATAAAGGAGCTAGTAAAGAAAAAGACGAAAACTAAGAAAAATAAAGGAGAGTTTTAAGCTATGCTTAATAAGCGTTAAAACGATTTTAGATAATAAATATAAAGAAGATACGCTATAAACGCACACTAAGTAAGGATAATAACTAAATAAACAATAAATATAATAAGATATAATAAGATACGGAGTAAATATAGATAAAATATATAAGGAACTAAAACTCGATTTAAGTAAGCTACTTACTACTAACCGATACTAATAGATTAACCTTAAATATTAAGGTATATTTAAGCCTAGCGTGCTATAATAGCGGCGCGGGCTAACTTTATATACTATAGTAATTATTAGCAATATCCCTTTAGCTAATATCTATTAAAGATTAAAGAACGTATATATAAGTTAGTGCGATAGTCTTTAAACGTCCTTTAAGATATATAGTCTTAAAGCGCGTTAGCGGCGGTAACTATAGCGCCGGTATACTAATATCGCGTTAGCGTTATATTATATATAGTCTAAAAACGAGGATATATAAGTAAATAACGTAACCTAGCGCGGGTATAGGTAAAATAATTATAGGCTTAAGGCAAGGCTTAATTTTAATAAGCGCTATGCTAAGTATCTATATTAAGAGATGCTATACGTCCGATATATATAAGGTAAGGGGGGCGCTGTATAGTAGTGCTATATATTACGCTCCGCTTACTAAGCGACGGCGGCGGGCGCTAAGATTAATACGAGGGCGGTAGCGTATAGTCGCTAGGCGTGTTAAGGGGCGCTAGACGGGTAAACGCCTATAATATAGCGGTAAATAGGGCGCGGGGAGTTATAGTAGATATATTAAGGCGCGGCGCGACGAAGCTTTTATAAGAGGGGGCGCGCGCGCGAGAAAATTAATAATTAAAGAAGAAGAAAAGAAAAAAAAGAGGAAGGGAGAGAGAAAGGGTATTTATACTAATTAAGGAGCAAATAGGTATAGAGGAGAGCAGGCTTGTAGCTACGAGTAAGGGGATTATAGAGATATAAAGAGTGTGTAAAAAGGTAAAGAAATAGGTGAGATGTGTATATATAAGGTTAATGATCTATTTAAGGTAAAAGGGGGACTAAGGCTTCCTTATATAGACAATTCCTAAGCTATAAGTAACTTAAGTGATTTAGAAAAGATCCCCCTATATAGCGCAATTATGCATAGTAGGCTAATAGCTATTGTTAGGTTAATATTATATTTGTAAGCCTAGGGATTAATCCCGTAAGGAATATAAGGTAGCGCAGCGACTTAGCACGGATTATGCATATAGTCTCCATACACACCTCTTCCTAATCTGCTCATATCTTGCTTATGTGTAAGTGGAATAATACAGGGAAATATGTATAGTATGCAGAATTGTATAGCGGATTTAATGTATATTTCTGCGTATTTATGTCATGTGTTATTCATGCTGTATTTGGCTTATAGGCTACGGGAGAGTATATTTTACTCCCTTATAGCCTCCCTTAAAGGGTACTTATAGTATATAA